>JAFFST010050000.1:799-14001 GCA_022414735.1 Noturus placidus
CTACCAACTGAGCCACAGCCACCCAAAAGGAACTTGGTTAGAGATGCCACGAGGTAGGTGGCAGTGCCTTAACCGTATATGTGTTGCAGGCCACTAGGACCCCTTCCATCCTGGTCAAGGGGAGTGCTAACCTTCTCTCCTTTCATACAACACAAGGTACCTTTCCCAAAGGTATGAATCATTTTTTCTTATCTTCCCCACCAGCCATTTATGTGTCTGGAGTGATTTCAGCTCTGGATGATGCAGGATAGAAGACCTTTTTTTGTCCTTTGACTGTGTAATGGCAATGACTATCTCATGCTTTCTTAGACCACAGAGCTTGGATCTGCAATGGGATATTTGACTATAATATAAAAGGTGGTATGAATTCATGTGAACAAAGCTTTATGACCTGATTGAGAACTGCATAATACCTGGGACGACGTGTCCTCTGAATGATCTTCAGATGTTTACTTTGTCTTGTGTCTTTATGGTTGGGACATTGCTTCTGGTGGATCAAAATACTCTGAACGATGCTTTACTGGTCTTTGAGTTTGTGATCTCTTGGCACATTGCTCTTCTTATTGGAAGTGTGACTGTACATCATTCCCTTCAAATGCTACTGAGCTTTAAAAAATAGAAGGTATATTTTGTGTATGAGCCCATTCTGCAGTGAAATTCATGCCTAATTTACATATGATTTAATAGCTAATTTTGATCAATATCAAAAATCTAAGAGGTGTGCATTATAGCTGACACACAGATAAACACTTTACAGTGGGTTAAATGACTTTCAGTCATTCCCTTCAAATGCTATTGAAGTTAGAATCGTGTATAACAATGTCGTATGTAACTTTAGAGACGGTCCCTTAACGTCCGCGAATATCGAACGTCTGACGTCACACCATCTTCACCTACTTTATTCCAGTCCGAGGTTGTTTGTCGAACGCCTGCAAACATTTATTTATTTACTTATACGGAATTTGACAGTTAAAAGAAACCTTCAGGTCACAATGGCGCAGTACAAAGGAGCGGCCAGCGAGGCGGGAAGAGCCATGAAGTTGATAAAAAAACGCGCGCGCGAGAGAGAGCAGCTGGAGCAGTTAAAACAGAAAATAGCAGAGGCAAGTGACACGCTTTAAATCCATTCCCCTCATTCATTGAGATCTGAACCTCGGCCAAATCCATTTCTTTCTATTAGTATTTTAAGAACATAGACTTTCAGCACGTACAGTGCATCCGGGAAGTATTCACAGCACTTCACTTTCCCCCCACATTGTGTGATGTTACAGTCATTCCAAAATGGATTCGATTCATTATTTTCATCAAAATTCTACAAACAATACCCCATAATGACAACATGAAAGAAGTTTGTTTAAAATATTTGCAAATTTATTAAAAATAAAAAAAACAAAAGCACATGTACATAAAGTATTCACAGCCTTTGCTCAATACTTTTGCACCAATTACAGCCTCAGGTCTTTTTGAGAATGATGCTAACATCATTCTCAAAAACAACGAACTTTGTGAGATCGCCATGCAGCAAAAACTCAAAAGCTTTGCAATTTAGAATTGTCAAGGCTTTTACATGAGACTGGCTGAATAAGATGTTGATCGGATGAAATTCTAGGAGGAGTTTGTTAAATTATGAGGTCTGGAAATTTGAAGAGAAAAATCAAAAAGTTGGAATTTAGGACATGGATTCAAGAGGGTTTTTTTTGTACGTATGCATGTTACATGTGTATCAAATTCCATACGGGTAGGTAGCACGAGGCACACACATCGTTGAAATTTTGTTGGTGGAGCTATTTTGTGGAGCATTTTGCCACACTCAATTCTGGAACCCCTATCAGATGTAAAATTTCACCGGTTCTAACGTGTGTAAAAAAACACAATTCATTTAGGAAAAGAATAATAATAATAATAATAATGAGGGGCCCCCTGTCACAGGCAGACGTAAGGCCTTTGCTTGTTGTAGCCAGAGCAAACTGGCGAACATATATCTCAGTTTTAAAGCATGGTGCTAATATAGATTTGTGTTGACAGTTGTGTGAGTGATTGTCTTGACCTTATTGTAGACAAGTTTGAACTAATTCAGGTAGAATTTCTCCACCCTAATTTCTCCATCTGACGATTAATAAAGTATTGTCTTAAAAATGGGCGTGCTATTCCAAAGTATGCAAAAAGGGCCACACGTCCTGCTGCCAGTTGGTGGCACTATAATGGTGAGCACCACAATAGTCACATCCCTGTGTTCAGCCTCCAATACCAAATATTAAATTAAATTTTGACCTAAATCACACAATGCAAACCATAGATGAGAGCACTCCCTATATCTCATTCTTATGCCATAAGTTTATCGCCTTGCCATGGCAACACAGTTCAATATATGAAAAATCACTTTGCAATTTAGCATCTTCACTGTGTTGGCCTTGTAAATCCCCTAGGAGGAGTATTTCAAAATCCAGAGCATGCATTTTTTTCAAACAAACCAAATGGCCGACTTTGTGTTGGGCGGAACTAATACAACCCAATTATAAAAAATGTCTGTCATGATGAGAACAATTGTCACATGTCGTGACGGCGGAGAGAGAAGGCTGGATACAAATGCTATTTGAACAGTCTTTAATAAGAAGAGGCAAGCAGTAAATCCAAAACGTGATCCAAACAGAGTTTTCCAAAAACAGCCGAGGGTCAGGCGATCAGCGAACAGGATAATACAGGGCGAGGCAGAAAGCAAAGTCGAGGTCACGGAAAACAAGGACGATACACTAAACAGGAAACGTGAAACATAAATGAAGGCTCTAAACTGGTTAGCGGAGATACCAGTATAATTAAACTAACATGAACTATGGACTGTGACTATGACTAGGTTTACTCATACACGTTCATTAAAACTCCCATAAAAATTCGTTCATTCATCAATACACCGCGCCGTGTGCTGCAAGGCGCGCGGTATATATGCACGCTATTTCAGCGTCGTAATAGCTGGCAGCTGCGAGTACTTCAGACACACGTGACAGCTTCGCCAATGACAGACACGGGGAGGAGACATGACAGAAACATAAACACAGTCCACGTGTTGAGGTGTCAATAATGGCAACATCAGGATAGAGCAGGTGCTTGCGCGCCTGCGCAATGCACTCTGCTTCCAGGGGGAATCGTGTGAACAATGACCTCGCCAAAACTTGTGATAATCAAACTGTGTGGCAACCACAGCGATAAACTCATTCAGAACTGTCAAAACACAGCAGGAAAATTTCTGAATCCTACATTCCATCCAACATGGCTGGCTTCCTGTTGGGTGGAGTCAAGTAAAACCAAGTGAACTGTCTTATATGATGAGATCAATAACCATACTTACTCTTTTGCACCTCTGAGCAACTTCATCCTAACCATTGAGTGCAGTTGGTGGCCCTGTTGAGCTCCTCGATCACACACGGGCCTATACAATACGTACATTTTATGCAGGTCTGATGTGTGTGACAAGTTTCTTGAGTTTTCACACATGACAAATGCCTTAAAACGGGGGAATGTGTCAAAAATAAAAAAATGAATAATAATAATAATAATTGTGAAAAACATTCCAAAAACAAAAGGTCTTTAGCACTCTGGTGCAGGCTGAGGCCCTAATAAACAGAGCAGATCCAGTGGGGCTTCACACCATCGGTGCTTGGGCCCTAATCAATAGATTTATAAGTATTAAGGGCTGCATAAGAGAAATACGAGGAAATGCAAGAACTGAGCATCTTTTCATAAAACTTAGCAGTATCAATGAATTAAAGACACCCAACTCTTTGTTGTACAGGGTTTTCACACAAATGAAACTAGATCCAAAACCTTAAAGACACCCAACTCTTTGTTGTACAGGGTTTTCACACAAATGAAACTAGATCCAAAACCAAATTTATCTAAAGTTTTGACAAAACTAAGCAACACTTTGTCAAGATAACAAATACGAATTAAATAAAAATTACTCATACTGTGGTTTATTTACATTTATATTTATTACATTTACATTTATATTTATTCATTTAGCAGACGCTTTTATCAAAAGCGACTTACAGATGAGAAATACAAGCAAAGTGATATCAAGTGGTTCCTTTCAAAACATTTAGGACAGATTGACTTGTACAGTTGTGGAAGAGTACTAACTCGTAATCATAATATTGATGCATTATCTGGTGTCACGCAGAAGAGAATCAGTTCCCGTTTGACTCTGGTTTTTCTCAAGGTTTTTTCCTCAGGTCATCTCAGTGAGGTTTTTATCCTTGCTACTGTCACCTCTTCTCATTTAGGGTTGAATCTAAATCCATATCTGGATTTCTGTCCAATTTCTGTGCTTTGTGACAATGTCCATTATTAAATGTGCTATTACCTTGCAAATTATTCAACCCCCCCACTCAACCTCATCAGATTCATGTGGATTACACATGACACACATTGTTCCAGCCAGTATTTTGTACTACAAACCAATATAATCTTGCAGTAAATTTTCAAGTAAACAGTCACTACTCATGATTTGTCAGCAGATCTTTAAACACAAATTTAAAAACTGAAAAATGCTGCCTGCAAGTATTCTAAGAAACAACCCATTAAATATACACACACCTTAATATCAGTGTGCAAATGATATAACTTTTTTTTTTCTTTTTGCCTTTCAGGACAACATTGTGAAATCCAAGATTGATAAAAAGTTCTCTGCTCACTATAATGATTTTGAGCAAGAGCTTATGTCACGCACTGTGGGTAAGCAAGCTTCAGAGTTAAATCCTCCATTGTAAGACATTCCTGTACTGTTTGTCTTATTTTATATTGTTAACATTACACAGATTTACAAAAAGTATTTAGACTCTGAGCAATTCGGACTATTTTAAATGTTATACGAAAGAGTCTGAACACTTATTAATAGTTTAAGGGTCTTTTTAAAAATATTTTTTAAAGAATAAAAATATCCATAAAACATTTCCCCTCACTTTCTAAATCAAATGAAACACGTTAAATTATTATTATTATTATTATTATTATTATTATTATTATTATTATTATTATTATTTAGTTTTGCAGGAATTACTCCTTGTATGTAAACTGTCAGTGTTGAAAGTTGGTGTTGCACAAATGTTGATTTCACAGAGATACATATGTTTTGATTCAGAGACACTAGTGTTACCAGTGAAGCTCATAGCTAACTATTTTTTTATTTTAAAACCATTTTCTTTTACTCTATGTTCATAATATACATTTTTATTCTTTATGTTGCAAATGGTTTGTTACTGGCTCTAATCATGAAAATATTTTTTGAGTGACATACTTGGGGTTAGGGTTATGTCAGGGATTTGCATGTGCAGTGGACCACTTGCAAAAATTCATGTCTGTGTCAGGCATCTATATATTGCTGGGGCAAATACTTTTTTACATCCTGATTTCTTCAGTTTTCGAGTATTTCTCGTTTTAAATTGTTTCAGACATTAAAACAAGTCAAGCTGACTAAACACAAAATACAGTATTTAAATGATAATGTTACTTAATGAAGCACAAAGTTGGTCCAATACTAGCTGGTCCTGTGTGAAAATGTATTTGCCCCATAGTTACTGATTCCCCAAATCTATGAAACCGCATTCATCAGCTGGACTAGATACAACCAGGCCTGATTGTTGTAAATATTTTTTAATCAAATCAACACTTAAATATAACTTTTGGTTAAGAGTTCTCACCGAGTAACACACTATGCAAAGTATCGAAAGAAATTCGTGAAATGATGAGGAAGAAGATGATTGAAATACATCAGTCTGGGAGGGGTTGCAAAGCTATTTCAGAGGCTCTGGGACACCAAATTGAGAGCCATTATCTCCAAATGGAAAAACTCTGCATAGTAGTGAACCTTTCCAGAAATGTCTTACCTTCCCAAATTCCTCCAAGAGCACAGCAACTACTCATCCAGGAATTCACAAAAGAACCAAGGACAACATCAAAGGACCTACAGACCACTCTTGCATCAATAAAGGTCATTGGTCATGACTCCACGATCAGAAAGACACTGGGCAAAAATGGCATCCATGGAAAACTGGTGAGGAGAAACTCACTGTTAACCCAGAAGAACATTGTGGCTCATGTGATTTTTGCCAAAACACACATGGATGATCCTCAAACCTTTTGGGAGAATGTTGAGGTGATGAGTCGAAAGTGGAACTGTTTGGAAGATGTGTCTGGTACCTCTGGCGTAAACCAAACACAGAATTCCAAAAAAAGAACATCATACCTACAGTCCAGCATGGTGGTGGAACTGGTCTTGTGCTTCAAAGTTGGGATGATGTTCTTCTCCTGAAAAGCTGCCTGTGGTCTGCACCAAACATGCCTGCTGTAACTTTTGCCAAACAACATTCCTTTGATTCGTCTGTCCAGAGCACAGGCCTGGTCTTTGTCTATATGCTCATTGGCAAACTGTAGTCTTGTAAAGGTTTCCTGACACACCTCCCATTCAGGTCAAATTTGTGCAATCTCTTTGCACTTTGACACCAAAAGTTTCAAGTCTTGATAGCAGAACCTGTGATGAAACTTTGGGGTTCTTGGAGACTTCTTTTTGAATCAAACGGTCGGCTCTTGGGATGAATTTGCTGGGTACTATTTAGAACTATTTATATCTTGGCATGACGACACCAAACCTCGATAGCAGAAGGGAAAAGCAGTCACTAGATATGAGAAGTATAAATAAGTCCAGTTCCACCAGCACTTCCCAAGCAGGTTCTAATCACTGGCACCCAATCTCAAACACTTGATTCTAGCTTTATGGATTTGAAGGTGTGATAAATGTAGGGGTGGTCTTACTTTTTCCAACTGATTTGTTTATTGTTTGTTTAAATTACTACACAATGTCCATTTTATGTGTCATTTGATAGTGTATCAAATTCATTAATAGGTACTGTTTCAAAGAGGATCAAATGTAAAAAAAAAACAATAATTTCCATGGTATGTGCTTATTTTTCCACATGACTGTATCGACACACTCGCTGACTACTTTACTAGGAACACTTGTACACCTGCTCATTTGTATAGTTATCCTGTCAGCCATTCAAATGGCGGCTACACAGTGCATAACATCTAGCAGATACAGGCCAACAGCTTCAGTTAATGTTCACCTCACTCTTAAGAATGGGCGGGAAAATGTGATCTTGGTGACTTTAACTGTGGCAGGGTTGTGGGCACCAGATGGGCTAGTTGGAGTATATGAGAAACTGCTGATCACCTGTGATTTTCACACACAACAGTCTAGAGATTACACAGAATGCTGTGAAAAACAAAAAACATCCTGTATGCAGAGGGTCTCCCTGGGCACAGACTCTTCAAAACTGGTCAGTTGGAGACTGGAAATAGACCAGGTAAAGTTTTCCTCACCTTCAACTGTCCAGTTTCAGGGAATCTGTGCCTCTTGTCTCAGATTTCTGTTCTTGGCTGACAGGAGTAGAACACTATTTGGGCTTCTGCTGTTGTAGCCCTTCCACTTCAAGGTTTGATGTTTTGTGCATGCTGAAATGTTTTTCTGCTCAACATGTTTGTAAAGAGTGTAAAGAGCTGCCTTCCTGGTAGCTTGAACCAATCTGGCCAGTTTCCTTTGACCTCTTTTCTTTTTCTCTGACCTGTCTTCTTATCACCCATGGTACTGTCACTCACTCAATGTTTGTTTTTGCTTGCACCATTCTGAAAATCCCAGTAGTGCAGCAGTTTCTGAAATAATCAAACCAGCCTGTCTGGTACCAACAACCTTGCCATGGTTAAAGTCACAGAGATAACACTTTTTCCCACATTCTGAAGTTTGATGTGAACATTAATTGAAGCTCTTGGACTGTATCTGCATTATTTTATGTTCTGTGCCACTGAAACATGATTAGCTAGTGCTAGTCCATGATAATGCCACAGCAGATCCCACAGTTTGCCTATTACACAAGATGCTATAACAGATGAAGCGCTGTACAGTACGGACGTTACAGTACATTCAAACACAAAAATTGTGCAGGAGACCTGATTAAGATTATTTTTAAGATGCTGATTTAAAAAAAAAATACAATACAATAAAAATTAATTTTCTTTTAGGTCTGGTGACTTTGAAAGACATGAAAGCAAAGCAAGAAGCCCTAGTAAAAGAACGCGAAAGGCAGCTGGCTACGAAGGAACAGTCTAAAGAGCTTCACTTGTGAGCCATTTACTGCTAATTATCTATAATTTTTTCAGACACCCCAGATCAATTTATTGAATTTGCTTTAAAGTTCAAGTCATTTTTATTTGACCTTTGATCTATTGTTCTCTTTTAGAAAATTAGAGAAGCAGAAAGAGAAAAAGAGAAAAGAGGAACAGAAAAGAAAACTCGCCCTTTTGTCTTTCAATCCAGATGAAGGAGATGATAAAGATGTAAGTTATTCCAGTGTTTAGCATTCAGATTTGTATATTCTGTTATTGATTTCTATTCTATTATTGATCAGCTGCAGGTCATAGAGAGACAAAACTTGGTCATGGATTTAACTCTTCCATTCAGTTCATCTGTGAGATGGGCCCATGTTTAAACCGCTGGCAATAAAAGTGAGTACATCCCTAAGTGAAAATGTCCAAATTGGGCCGAATTGGAAGTTCAACATGGCAAATAACTCTCTGAGGATCGGAAAAAGGAGTGTAAGAGGACTCCAGTGACAACCTATGAAGCTCTGGTGAACTCCCTGCATAAGAGGGTTAAGGCAGTGCTGGAAAATAATGGTGGCCACACAAAATATTGACACTTTGGGCCCAATTTGGACATTTTCACTTAGGGGTGAACTTCAATTTTGTTGCCAGCGGTTAAGACATTAATGTCTGTGTGTTCAGTTATTTTGAGGGGACAGTAAATTTACACTGTTACACAAGCTGTACACTCACTACTTTACATTGTAGCAAAGTGTCATTTCTTCAGTGTTGCCACCTGAAAAGATATCATCAAATATTTACAAAAATGTGAGGGGTGTACTCACTTTTGCGAGATACTGTATGGGGATCATCTTTGAAGTTAAATGTAAAAGTTAAACTTAAAAATGTTTGGGATTTATGAACGAATCAGAAGCCCCTGACATTCCAGTTCCCAAAATTGTATTCCAATTATATTTACATTTATTCATTTAGCAGATGCTTTTATCCAAAGTGACTTACAAATGAGCAAATACAAGCAAAGCGATATATCGAGTGGAGAACAATACAAATAAAAGCAAAGTGCACAGAGCAGAGGTATAAGAGCCAGAGTGGGTTTATTTATTTATTTATTTTTAAGGCTAATGTGGGGTTGGTGTTTTAGGGGTTAGTTATTTGTGCACAGAATAGGTGGGTCTTTTAGCTAATTTTTGAAGATAGTGACGGATTCTGCTGCCCGGATTGAGGTTGGAAGTTCATTCCACTACTTAGGCAAAAGGAGCCCCAACTAAGTATTGAGTGCTGTACATGCTCATACTTTTCATGTTCATACTTTTCAGTTAAACAACATTTCTAAAAATCCCTTTTTTGTATTGGTCTTAAGTAATATTCTAATTTTCTGAGATACTGATTTTGGGGTTTTCATCATTTGTCAGTTATAATCATCAAAATTAAAAGGAATGAACACTTGAAATATATCAGTCTGTGTGTAATGAATGTATACATTATACTAGTTTCACTTTTTGAATGGAATTACTGAAATAAATCAACTTTTTGATGATATTCTAATTATATGGCCAGCACCTGGTCATACATCTGATGATGTTTTTATGCAGATATATAGACATTTCTAAAGGTGGTATAAACTTTCAAGCACCACTGTATATGATTGTTCCCAATTCCAATTACATTGTAAGAATTGTAACAAAAAAATTCACTGAGATAAAAGTTTGCATTATGCATCACATCTTGTAAACCCCTCATGCAGAATCCCAACTTTCCTACCTGTAAATATGACTTCATTGTATGTTCTAGTGTTATATTTACCAGTTTCCAAGACTACTTGAACATAGCGATAGCCCTGCAAGTAGGGCTGCACAATTAATCAGATATTGATCGCGATTACGATTTTGACTGCCCACGATTAAATGAACATGATCGACTGCGATATTGACGTTTAAAGTTCGTCCTCTGCTCATAGAAAACTGTTTTCTCCACTCAAATCAAACGCTTCCTACATTTACAATCACAATGAGTGGCGCAGGACTGACGTCTTTTTGCAGTGGCAAAGCCCAGAAATAGCATTTTAGCGCTCGAGCTGCCTGTTTCTCAGTGAGCTCCAGCGCTTGAGTGAGGAGAAATCATGACAGTAGTTAGTACGATGCTAAATGGCACTACAGAGGTTGTCGGGGACAATAAACCTCATCACACCGAACGGGGAAAAGACTCCTGGCTCTACAGTGCAACCATTTCACTCGCATTTGCGACTGAAGTACTTTGTGCAACTAATTTATATTTATTCGCACCGGTGCGAATGTCCGGGTCAATGCTGTATATTACAATCGGGATAAAAATTACAGGAAGTCCAAAATGCATCTACACCACGCAACAGTTACTTTCACACTGCTTTTAATCTCCTCAGTCAACCGAACAAGTGTGGAAATACTGCAGGGAAGCCATTATGATGAAGAGAGTAACACTGAACATCATCTGCTTTTCTCACTTTCCCGATCTCATAACCGCCATCTTTTATTGATCCTGCACTATGTTTCTCATGACTGCTTTTGTGGTATATAGTCGCACATTAACACTACCATCTCACACCATCAAAAAAAGCAAATAACAAACAAACAAATAATAACACACTAAACTTCAACAGTGCTCCTAAATTTTTGTAGAAAATAAATTGTCTTGCTCTCCTCTTGTAAACACTGTTATTGCCTTTTCTGCATACATCTGAATTGTTTTCATTTGTTTGCATATTGTTATATTTGATTTCATATTTTCATTTGGTTGATGCCATTTTTACTCATCCTATAATTAGCTTCTACGAGATGATGCACGTTAAGGACCAGTCTAATTTGATGCAAAGATTTGTACATTAACAGGAATGTAGCCCAACATGGAGGTGAAAGCAGCGGTCTGTTTATTTAAATGTGAAAGTACAATGAAAATATGTTGTCCCTAAAATCAATGAATAATCGTGATAAATAATTGAGATCTCAATATTGATCAAAATAATCGGGATTATCATTTTGGCCATAATCGTGCAGCCCTACCTGCAAGTTTACCTGAACTTTTTTCTAGTAGTTGACATTTGCATAGACAACCTGTTCAGTCATGTTGCTGTGAATATAGATTTCAACTTTTGTTATTAATTTGACTTGTTGCTGTGAATATAGATTTCAACTTTTGTTATTAATTTGACTTGTTGCTGTTTGCTAGACACCCTGGAGGCTGGGGAAGAATCCTGATGTCGACACCAGCTTTCTTCCAGACTGGGAAAGAGAGGTAAAAGTTTTTGCCTTTTGATGCACTTCCCTAGGCTAGACTGTATGGAAAAGAAGAAACCTGCAACAATGAAAATATCATCACCTGCACCAGTGAACTGTTAAAATAAATAAATAAATAAATAAATACATAAATAAAATTAACAAAATCTGTTTGTTTAGAGGAAAAGTAGAATGTGTTTTTCAATGTACAACCTGAACCTGTATGATGTATCATGAGCTGTGTTCAGTTAGTCAGCCAAGTTACCACAGTGACCTGAAAGCCTTGTCAGTTGTCCTGCAAAATAGAATTCTAGCCTCCACTAGCATTCTGCTAAGTACATAACCTTGACCAGGACTTTATGAGGGAGGCAACTTGATTCACATGGCGAGCCAATGCAGGCCTTTTCCTGCACCACATCCACACTGAGATTTGACAATCTCCACCTTTTTATTTGCTTCATTCCTTTTTATAGACTGTTCTTATTTTATTTTTTTATTAGATTTTTATTGTATAGTATTTGCTGTGAATTCCCATTATTCAGCAATGGGTTAAAATCAGAAAACCTATTAAGCATGTTAATCTATGGTGCCATCATAATTCTGAATCGCTTGGCAAGGGTATTTTGACCCTGCAGATTGCCACTTGCGACTATATTGCTTGGTGTTTAAACAAGTTGTGTTGTTTGTTTTGTGTCTTTTGTTTCCAGGAATAGGAAAATCATCTGAGGGAGGAGCTTAGACAGAAATGGGTGCAGAAGCAGGAGAAAATCAAGAGTAAGTGATATGAAAATAACAATTATTGTATGTATCTGAACATGAACGAGGCTGGTGTAATATGTAGGCTATTACACTTATTTGTACTCGTAAAAGGAATCTTAGTTCTTGGTATTATTCACTTTTTTGTTTCACAGGAATCTCTATTTTGTGTTTTGATAAATCAAGATAGTTAAGTGTGTTTATGCTAAGCAGTCGAATGCCATAAAGTCAATTATTACATCAACAGATAGGGAAAAGAATAATGCTAACAATGGTAGGAAAAAAGAAAATAGAATTTTCTTTGAATAACTGCCTATAGACATTAACCACGTTTCCATTCAAAGTTTTTTGGGGTTTTTTTGGTTATGAAAGCTTTTAGCGCATTAAAATGTTTGCAGATATAGCTGATGGAAATGCAAATTATCTATAAAATTTCACAAGGGTAGACATAATCTTTTTTCATTTAACTTTAGCACATAAACTCTATGTCGATACTTTAAATGTTGGGTGGAAAATGGTTTGGAAAATAGTTTCTGTAGAGAAAAAATGGCATTCGTGCAAAAAGTGTCACATGACCGAATTTATTCATCAGTCGGGGGAAGAATAAGGATGTTTGTGCCATCCAGCACACGGTAAACCTGTGACACAAGATACTCCAAGGAATTACGGTCTGCGCTTTTATTGGCCTCCACCACATGCAGCAGCCTGATATAATGCCACATTCATTTCTCTTTAATATCTGTGCACACAGCATATACACATTGCTGGAAAGTTTCCCCCACTACACTATACTCAGCGCAGGTCGGTGGCAGTTTACTGCCCAAGACCAGCCCTATTTTTTTGGTGGAAGCACTTTAATAAATGAAGTGACAGTTCAGTTCTTACTATCCCGTTATTTTTATTACAAAAATGTTTCAACTAGAATATGAAGATAAATAACAAACGACATACTGACATATATCTCCATCGTATTGACCTGAGTACATACAGTGCCTTGCGAAAGTATTCGGCCCCCTTGAACTGTTCGACCTTTTGCCACATTTCAGGCCT
>JAFFST010050001.1:6933-22693 GCA_022414735.1 Noturus placidus
AGACACGTCAATCAGCCTACCATGCATGTCTTTGGACTGGGGGAGGAAACCAGAGTACCCGGAGGAAACCCCCAACACACGGGGAGAACATGCAAACTCCGCACACACATGGCCCTGGCGGGACTCGAACCCCGGACCCTGGAGGTGTGAGGCAGATGTGCTAACCACTAAGCCACCGTGCGCCCCAATTTCCTCATTTCTTTCATTAATTAGTTTTACAAATTTACATTCCGAAGATCACTCTAACTATGAAAATAGATTGTGCTATTGATATATGCTACTATATATGTGCAACTATTTTAAAACGTTACTTGGTGTCACATTCAAATTAACAGTGTACATGCTGTTATTGCTATCTTGACACACTGCACTAGGGCAGGAGTTCAGCAATAAAAACGGACAAACTGCTCCATCCGTAGGACCTTCGAGTCTCACTCACTCAGTGGAACAAAAGTTGTCAAGAAAATTTACATGGAAATATAACAAAACATTTATTTAAAATAGATTTACAAGGCCTAAATTATACAATATATAAATATAATTACATTTATATAAATATAAATATAAATATAATAATTTGCCCAAAAAGTTGGGGAACCCCTGAGAAAACACCACCATAGCAGAATAATGATGTTATAAAGTGTGATTAAGTTTATATGGTTAACACATTTTAGATCTAAATCCCAAACAAAACCTTATAATACTGAGGTCATGAATTGTTTATCATAGTTCCAACAAGCAACACCACCAATTCTCTTGACAGGTCTTTGGTACTACAGTCAAGCCATCGACTCTAGGGACAAACAGAAAACAATTCAGTATCTTGCTGAATAGGATGGTGCTAACAGGAATCACATTCATCCATGTTTCCTCTAGGTTTTTGAATAAATTGTATTCATTGGTTCTTTCTCAATGCCTGAGGTCACATGCCACTTTGCAGTGACAGTCCTAGATCCAGTTATTTCTTTTCTTAAGGATATATATTGTAGAAAATGCGTGTAGGCCCAACAGTAGGGTTCAGAAAACACAAAGGTCATGGTTAACTGCTCCCTCATTACAGCTCCAAATTCAAGTCTCTGTGAGCAAACAATGAAGCAGTCAGACATAACGCACCATTTTCTCCCGCCAATCAATTACTCCTGTTCTTTCTTCTGCCACCCCCTGAGCAGTGGACGCAACGAGCCCAGCTTGTCAGCAGTAATAGGATGCGCCTTTCTCTGGCGTGAGCCGGTACAGATAATGTCTAATCTATAGCGTGCTCACTGCTCGGCAACAAGGGTGGATCCCGCTGCGCCAATGTAGCCTTCATACATCATGGCCATGGAGCCTGGCATTAAGGGAGAGCATGGCACAATGCCCAATATAGATCACAGCATGTCCTTCAATGCTTGGAAAGGACTAGAGTGTGATGAGGACAGTGAGTGAGAGAGGCTGTGCACCTGCAATTTATGATGATGCTATGAAAATGCAAATCAGCAGGCTCAGGCCGACATGAATGAACAAGCAGGACCCGCTGCTTGTCAAACATCTCACCTGCATCAGCACATGGACCACTGGGTATTAGTGAAAGGGAGGGGCTACTCCAGCAAACAAAATGGTGACACATAGTGAGAGGGAAAACACGACAGAGACAGAGATATGATGTACGATGCTGCAGATGAATGCTCAGAGATCGCTGGGAAAAGTCAGCAGGACATGGATAGATCTGCAAGCTGGGGACCTCCAGGAGGAGGTCAAGATGAGCGCAACCTGCCTGAAATGCTCATCTCAGTGGATGATAAGATTTTGATAAGCACAAAGATTCAGAGTCACTGGATTATTAATGAACAAAAGAGTACACAGGTCAAAGAGCAAGAAGGAGATCATTCAACAAATGTCAAGTACAGTATAAACTGCAGGACACCCTAAATTATTTAGCTATTTTGAGCAAAACTGACTTGTTCTATGCAACACAGACTGCAAACCATGAGTGGCTCATGACCACATATTTTGGTGGGGCAGGACAACATTAATAGTGACATAGCCTCAAACTAATTTAAGTTGAGAGGCTACAATACTTGACTTATTCTACAGGCTACTGTCTAGTGAATATTTAGACATACCCCATAATAGGAAGTTGAGACTCAACAAGACTTGAATGAAGTAACCATGTACATCAAATTACAAGAGTGAACAGATGTGGTCTGGTCTGAAACCCACACAACCAAGCATCCTGTTAAACAACTCATTCAGATCATCAAACTGAACATCTCTGACATAACTCTGCCACATTACTAGTTAATTTGCCTCATTTTAATCTCTTACATGTGCAATTTTGTTCACGGCTATTGAAATCAAAATTGTAATTGTATAATCAACTGGTAAAATTATGATTTTTCTTCTGGTTGTTGTTAATTACACACTGAGGACACATTAACAACCTAGCAGCTAGTTTGATAACAGTGTAGATTAAATTTGTTAATCACATTTTCTTCCAATTAGGGAAAGTACTATGGGATAACTATGGAATAAAAAGATAGAAGTGCTCATTTTTATAACTTTATGAAATAAGAAAATTAACTGTGTTTGACACAGTAGGTGTGGTTCCCATTGTCGCAGTGTGTGAGACAAACACAAAAACTGGCTTGTCTGCTGCCCCTTTCTAACATATAAACAAAATATTCAGTGTGATTCCTGCCCCAGTGGGCCTTTATTAGAACTTGTTCCCATTTTTCACCACTAGGTGCAATCATAACACTCTCTCTCTATCACCTATTAGTCGCGACCAACCTTCGGTCCCTTTATGGGTCATCACTCTCCACGTATTTCATCGATGTGATCCACAAAGCATTTCGGAAGAAGTAGTGGGCTTAGGACCGGCGTGCAGCTGCTGGGTTATACACACTCACACACACGGCTGGGTATACACACTCACACACCCATTCATACACTACGGACACGCCAATCAGCCTACCATGCATGTCTTTGGACTGGGGGAGGAAACTGGAGTACCCGGCGGAAACCCCCGACGCACGGGGAGAACATGCAAACTCCGCACACACATGGCCCTGGCGGGACTCGAACCCTAGACCCTGGCGGTGTGAGGCGAACATGCTAACCACTGAGATCGCCACTGGCAACAATGTAGTTTTACATGTTATGTTTTAAAAATGTGCAGGTAATGTCTTTTTAATTGCGTGTTCTGTGAGAAGTAGACTGTCACATCATTTGTTGGGTTGATGTAATAAAATGCTGTGCATGAAAGTTTCAGTGGGGGAATAATTGCAGTTTCACTGACTGAGTTCAAATTCCTCCAGAGCGGCAAAATACGCACGGGGAAAACGAGGATGAAAAAGAAATGTCAAAACGAAAAATAGCAGACTTTTTCAAACAATCCTCATCTCTGTCAAGCACCAATACTGGTGGCACACCTGCTAATAAAAAAAGCAGACTCCAGTTGTGCCAGTATGAGAGAGATAGAAAATGACGGAGACAGGGAGGATCGTTCCGTGTCAATAAATGATCGCCCAAGTAAAAGTGAAGAAAGGCATTTTAAGACTTCTTGGATTCAAGAGTTTGCATGGCTCAGGTATGATCATCGCATACAGAAAATGTTTTGTGACTTTAGTTCCAAAGCGGGCAGAGAAATAGCGGGGAAATGGATTTCATTACTGGAATGAACCATTTCAAGAAAAAGACTGACAAAGCACTCTGTTTTTTGGTGGAGTAGAGTGCTCCACAAAAAAAAAATAAAATAAAATAAAAAATACCCTACCGTTAGCACAAGCAGTGTCTGATGTACTACCTAAAAATAAAATTCAACACCACCTATTTGATTGCATGTGAAGAGCTGCATTTTGCAAAATTGACCTCTCAGATATTACTAATGACAAAACATTGACTGGATGTGTGCAAGACGTATGACAATTACACAGAAAGTATGCAATTCATCCTTGGAAGACTTGATCAGGATCAGCACAGAGGACCCAGTTTGATCCTGAACAATGTGTCAAACGCTGGTTTTATGCAAAACAGAGGAGGACTACACTCAGTGATTCTGACGTAATTATGGTCAGTGACACTGGCTCAGATCCTGTGTAAAGAACGATTCTTTGTGACTGTATATAGTTCTGAAGTTGAAAAAGACGTACAGTTCCAACTTTAAGCAAACTTGGATGAAAACGCTGACGCTGTAAAAGAGGCCAGACATAAACACATGACAGAATGACTGAAAGTAAGTGTTTTAAAATTTTTAAACGTAAAATCAGTATTATGGTAAATGGCACACTTATATAGCGCTTTTATCCAAACGCTTTACACTGTGTCTCATTCACCCATTCACACACACACACACACACACACACACACACACACACACACACACACACACACACACACCAAGGGTAGCAGAGCTGCCATGCAATGCGCTAACTTGTGATCGGGCGCAACTTGGGGTTCAGTGTCTTGCTCAAGGACACTTCGGCATGTGGAGTCATGTGGGCCGGGAATCAAACTGCCAACCCTACGATTAGTGGACATCCCGCTCTACCACCTGAGACACAGCCGCCTCTTATATGGCACTTAAAAAAATCATTTGGCACCTGTTATTTTCTTATATGCGCCAATGGCTCCTTAATATTTTTTTTGTCTGGAGCCCTGCTTTTGACATAACACAGTATAGACAGATGCATGATTATAGTTCTGGTTCTCGCTTGCCAGTTGTGACTCACACAAGCAACAAGTATATTTAGTTTACTAAAACAAATCCAAATATTGAACATGTTGTAAAGCTCTAAAATAAGCTCTAAATAAAAGTATTTTAGATCATGTTGCTTTTCTTTTGACTTTATTTACATATTTGACCTTGAAGTAATCCAAAATTAATCAGATTACATTACTTTCATATTGTGATACTTGGATTATGGTACTGATTAATTTTATGAAGTAATTTGTAACTGTAATGGACTACATTTTTAAAGTATCCCTCCCAACCCTGTATATATATATATATATATATATATATATATATATATATATATATATGATATATAGTGAATAAGGATTTTATGCAGATTGATATTTGTTGAACATCTGATGTACATGGTTGAGCTCTGCGACACCTGCCCCTATGAACGAGCCACAATGCTGCACATGGTTAATGGATTTCTCACGTTGGGTGAACACCTGTGATTTGTCGGCTGCATATTAATACAGCAAAATTCAAACTTTGAGTGGTGATATTTTCTGGGATTTATTTAACATAATCACTGCATTAGAAGGGCTATTGTAGCTACAAATATATGTCTTATTTTAAATGCTGAGAAGTATATTAAAGTCAGTAATAATGCAAGTCAAAACAGCTATTTTGATTAATTTACTATACAGTCTACCACAAAAATATTGGCATCCTTCCCAAGAATTAATTAAACAGTACCATGCTGTATTTTAAGCAAAACCAAACAGAGACACTGTTTTTATTTGAACACAATACTATTTCTTAAGTAGAGCTGTTTTTTCCTACAAACCTCCTACCCTTGAAATTACTAGCACCCATGAAATTAAAATTTGGTGAAGACTTCCCTGGATAGAATAAAAGTGCTGAGCAACTATAGAGACCCTTTCGGAGGTATACTAATGTACCTTCTTCCCGGCAAAGTTTCAACAGGTCCATCCTTGGCTAAAATCCTGGCTACAATTGTATTTAATAGTATTTTCATATGCTTATGTATATTTATTTCCATTATACATGTCAGCAGCCATCCATCTCTTTTGTGTTGAAAGCTCCTTGAATTTTTGTGTTTATTTATTTATTTATTTATTTTTTAATCAATGGTGCTGGATGACAAAATTACACATGTGCTCAGCCTCATATTTGACAACCTGAGAGCAACCAGGTTTTGAATACTGACAGCAAAATAAAAATTAGAACATTTTAAAAGATCTGTTTGCATTGATTTTCAACAATTTTGAAACATATGTTTTTGAAACAAAAAGATTAATAATTCTAAATATTTCCTTAGTTTTGGAGTGGAAAATTGAAATTATTGTGTGTAATGTTTATATTTTGACATAGGTGATATTCCTGCCTCATGTCCAGCTCTGGATTCACTGCGACCCTGACCCGAATAAAGCAATTACTGAAGATTAATGATTGAATAAATTAACATTTATGCCTTTCCCTTAAATCTGGCCAATAATTCTGGAGGTGACTCCAGTTCCTTTTAGATTACAGTTAAATTGTATGATATGTGACAGATGTCTGATGTTTTATTTCATAGCAGTTTTTCAAGTTTGCTTAAACTGTTCTGACAAATCTTTATTATATACATAAACAAGCCACAAGACATGATCTGTAGGCCCACTGCGTAGTCTTTTGCTGTCAGATGGAAAGTCCCTATGAAAGACATGATTGATGAGACATTTGTCACATGATGTAAATGTCAGAGCTATGAGTGACAGTAGGTGTGACACACATTTCCTCCCATCAAAAGCAAATACCATTCCTTCATCGCTCAGACTCCTTCACATCTCCCAGGCCACCATGATACCTCTAATCAACATATCAATTCCATCAATTTCCTGCCAGTTGGTGGAATGGCGTGTGTGGAGGGTGCATACTGATTGAATTTGGCAAATTGGTCAATAAGGGTGAATGGTTTGGGGCCGCTTCTCTTGTATTAGGGCTGACACGTTTCAAGATGGTGGCCAGATATCCCGCAATTTGCATTGATTAAACATTCATCTTGTGCATACTGAAAGGGATTTAACTCTAAATTTATCCAAATGGACAAACAGAATAATATGATGGGTGTGTCTAAAAATAACAGGGATTATTATCTGCTATTTGCAGCTGGGGACAACCTATATTACAACATAATTAAATGAACAAGTCAAATTGAAAGGCTCCACAGTATTAACTAGTGATTGAATCTGTCAATTGTGTAACCGAGCCAGAACATTAGCAGGCTTTAATGCTGTGAGGTTCAGACCATGTGAGATCCTCTAGGTAATGAACAGTAGCACAACTTAGACATTAATCTGGGACATGGTGTTCTGTGGTAAAGACACTAGAAATTCTGCAGCAGATAAATGGCTAGTCTAGACGAGAATAATATTGAGATGGCTATAGATTGTGAGAGAGACAAATCTAGTAAACAAGGACAGTGGACCCATACCCCAATGGAGAGCTGTCCATCTGGATAACTACTATATACCATCCTACTCTTTCTCTAAAGCTCGAATGGTCAACAGCATCAACAAAACTTTGTCTGACCCCCATCTTGATAAAGGGCATCTATTTGAGTGCATGCGCTGTTGTGCCCCCAGTGATGAAAGCTGTTCTTTAAATATTTATTTAGCAAGTTTAATCAAAAGCTGTTGAACAAATAAGGTGTGTGAGTGTTGAAAGCCCTAGTTAAATATCCATAGTCTAGATTCCCATTCTCATTAGGAATTCTGCTTTACCATTTGTATGTTTTCACTGTAGAATCCAGAAATGTGATTCCAAAAAAAAGCTATAATCTGTACTGGTCTAGAAAGAAAGAAAGAAAGAAAGATAGATAGATAGATAGATAGATAGATAGAGAGAGAGAGAGAGAGAGAGAGAGAGCACTCAAAATAATGCTCACACTACTTTTTACCAAAGACCTTTATGCTCACAACCTTTATTGTGATCATACATGTACAATGCAATAAAATTTCTTTGAATCTGATAGATTCAAGGAGCTTTGCAGTGCTTATATTTTAACCTACCAATCAATAACCCAGAATGTTTACTGCTTGTATGTGAATGTTCTTATACACTCACATTTTTTTTTACTTTGTTAAAGATGAATACTTTTTTAGTCAACTGAGTGATTCCATAGAAACTAACTTAAACGCATACATGATTAAAAGAGTAGTAAGGTCGCGGTGTTTACTGTTGTGGGTTGCCTCTATTGAGTAATTATTGTTTATTCAACAGACTAATAGCTTTTAAAAATGCTGAAACATAAAGGGCACTTGCAACTTGTCAGCATATGACAGTTAATATACATATTTCTGTAGGACAAGCAAACATGAAGAGTACTTTTGGTAAGAAGGGTGAACAATCAGTAACGCTTTGGAAAATCTCAAAAGATTTTGGAGATCCTCTAGATTTACAGTGGATTAGATCCAGATGCAGCCAACCCCCTTGTGACCAAGAATAGATCATGTCAAATTGTAACTCTAAATCAGACTTAATGCAAAAGTGTTCCAAATGAGGTTCTCTTACATAGGTCACCCAGTACACACACTAATACCACATGCTAAAAAAAGGTTTGCTTATACAAACCATACCATATATACATAATGAAAACAGATACTGGCCATGCCGTAAATTACAGAGATTTATTTGGAGACAGGCTTTCAACTCATTTCTATCAGATTGCGGGCACTGACTGACATAAAATGTGAAAGTACTGGCAAAGATAGCTCTTCTTTATATGTGTCTCTCTAGTAGATCTGCAGCAAAGCAATAAGAGAGCCTGAGACCCCTCCCAATTTGATCTATAAAAAGTGGAATAGAGGCAAGGATCAAAGCATGTGTGCAGGAGCACATGGAGTGCTGCAGAACACCATGATGTCAATCATGGCTGCAAATATCAATGTGAGAAGTGATCTCAACAGTAAGATCGCAAACCTAATAAAACTGCTTAAATCATATTTGTGCTATACAAAAGTGAGATGGAAAGATGGTGTGGACAGGACCTGGAATGAGGACTTACCGTGGCCCCCTCTTGTGAGGAAGGGCATCCTGTTGATGGCGATGGGTACAGTCCCATGCTTGTTATGGAAGTGGTGGACATGATGTGTGGTGCTCAGACTGGAAGACACGCGAGCATTGGCTGTTCTGTCTGGTAAGGAGACTAGCAGGACCAGAGATAATGCCAACCTCCACCAGGTGCCTAGGCCCATCAAGCCTGTTCCCCCACACTCCCAGCTCAGCAGCAGCACCTCCAACTTAGGGCAGGAAGTACCGCACCAGACCCTGCCACCTCCCATCTGTCCTAGCTGCTGCACAGGAGACATCTCAGAAAGGGAAGCCCATGTCGGCCATTATCCACAGGACAGGTAAACAGCTCAGCAAAAATGGTGTGATGGACACCCAAAAAAGAAAAGAAAAAACCTTCAAGACTTTTGCAGTAGGTTTCCAAACAGCCAAAAAATTATTTTGAAAAAAAAAAAAAAAAGTAAAAATACAAACTCCTCAGTCTCTGTTAAGTCTGCCTTCAAAATCCAATAGGAAACAATTATGTTGCTGTCCTTCTTGGCCAATTTGTCTTGATTCAATTCCAAATTAAATAAAAAGAAGAAACATCAGGGTAGTTTGTCTGCAATCAAACAAAACAACACAATCTTGCCAGAATCATAAACATCTGTAAAGGCAATTCCTACAGGCGTTCACATGACTACAACAGCCATTATTTAATGCATCAGAACATTAAAATCAGCTTAATGAAGCAAAGAAAAAGTGCTCCAGGTGACTCTCTCTCTCTCTTCCCCCGTTCTCTCTCTCTTCCAGCCTCAGGTACAGCTTACGATCTGTTAAGACCACTCTCCCTCAGAGGGCGGCCCCTCCACTGCAGAGGAAGTGATAAGAAACATCCCAGGAGGAAAAATGGATTATTCTAAAAAGATGCAAGGATATAAAGAAAGAAAGGAAAAGAAAGCTAAGAAAGAAGAAAAATGATATGGGATGACAAAGAAAGGCAGCAGGAAGGCAAACTCTGATCGAGAGAAAAAGCAGCAGAGGGAGAGAGAGAAATCTGCTGCAGCGCGACAGTGGGAAAAATCAGTAAATAAATAAATAAATGCAACCTCCCCATGAGTCCTAGAATGCTCCGGTAGCTGAAATAACACTCCTCATTGAAGCCCTCACCTTCCAGAGCCTGAGCCGTAGCAAGAGAGCGAGTGCCGAGACAAGCGACAGAGCGTTCACCGCAAGCAGCCGAGAGTCTCTCTCTCTCTCTCTTCTCTCTCTCCGTCTCTTCTCTCTCAGCCGCTGACGTGCACTCTGTATTGATTAGCACTGCTTTCCATCCCCCTCACTTCTCTTCCTCCTGTTCCCTGCTCTCTCCTCTCCTCTCCTAGAAACGGACACACTCCCTAGGACACTGATGATTCCCACAGGAGAGGCAAGAAAAGATGGTAGGAAAACTGTTTGCTGATGTTGCACAGATTTTTACTGGCTAATTAGAACCAAAAACTGCAAGGTAGCGCATCATCCTTTCCTCCAAAATGAATCCTTGAAGGAAACAATACCAGGGTAGCCAGGACTGTGAGCAGAGAGCACAGAAACGAAGACTCTTGGCTGTTGTCCATGACCATGCAAACCAGGACACAGAGTCCTCCTTCTAAAACCATAGGCAATGACAATCACGGCATGAGAGAGAAAGAAAACGGGAAAGAGAGCAGCGTAGTGTGTCTGTGAGAGAGAGAGCAAGAGAGGGAGAGGGGAGGGAGGTAGAGGAGGCAGGCAACACAGCGCATAAGCACACAGGCAGACAAAAAAAAGTATCAAATACAAGGGATCGTGAACACCCAAGCCAACAAACAGAGCTAATGTTGCCTCACTTCAGCATCTGTAAATACACCAAGACTGCAGTGTAGTGCATCCAGAATTAGCAGAACGATGATGTCAAATCAGTGAAATCAGTCTCTAGGATTTTGGAAGGTATTAAATCAAAAGATTTTGAAGATCCTTCAATTTTACATTATGTGGATCTGGCACCATTCAGAATGTCCAGATGTAGCCCCCAGCGCCCCACCCCTGTGAAATGAAAGAATAATTTACACCAGATTTGATAACATGAAGGCTCCCTTTTTTGCTCTCCACTTTTCGCAATTCTTAAATCCATAATGCAAAAATCCTTTATGATGGAGATCAGCTCTGTTAGCAAGAGCTTGTCATATTCCAAAAGCATCATGCCTGTTATTAAGAGTAGAATGCTAAAATGCAATCAGAGACAGGCACAAAATGATGCAAACAATGCAGCTCTGTTTAAATAAGAGTCAAGAATTCTGAAAAAAAGCGAGTAGGAGAGAAAAAGAGTAGAATAGAGAGAAAGATTGACTCTGTGCAACACCATACATCAAATAAATCAACCAGGATAGAGATCTCAGTTGGGATTGCCTTGCCGGTTGAAAGGGTGCACTCAAAAAAAAAAAAAGCAGAACAGAATGGAGGTAGTGCCACCTTTCATGGTGACAGGAGGGGAAAAGCGGGCCATTACTCAGCCACAGGGAGGGAAACAGGGAGCGGACCATCGCTGGTGCGCCAAGGCTGATTGAGGAGTGGTGCACATGAGAGGGGAGAGGCGACTCCTTTTCACAGCATACACAACCACAGCGTGTAAATCCTGGCTGTCAGGCATGGCTAACGGCTACAGATAACTACAAAGTTAAAATGTACATGAAATTCCACTCATTGAGATTTACCCCCAGGTTAAAGAGAGTTGAGGTGGTTGCACAACTCTAATCGATTCTCATTCCTCTTCGACCAAGTGCCTGAGATATACATGCGATAACCTTGAGACCAGGTGGAACGTCTTGCACGGCTTGAACATTATCTAGTCAGCAGAGGGGAATAGTGGATGACCAGGATTTAGATTTCCCCCCTAATGTAGACACCCACCAATTCCCATTAACTAGCCAGCTCTCACTTATCATACTACAACTACCAATCAGTGAGGGTAAAGGCTGACACGTGCTTCTCCGAAACACATAAAGCCAGCACACTACATATTTTTCAAACTACTGCTCAGGCTGCATTACAATACAGTGAGTTTTCTGCCCTCGTCCTCGTACATTATCTCACAGGAACTTACAATTGTGCAGTGATTTAATATGACCTGAATAAGCCTTGCATTCTTTCAAATTCATTTCCCATGCACAACAGCTGTAGAGGCTCAACATGGTGCCTAGGCAAGAAAAACCAGTGAAGCAATGCTTTAGTAAGAAGAAGTAAAAACAAGTAATGAATAAACGACATGAGACAACACAAAATGGAAAGCCATCACCATGAAAAATTAGTTAATTGCTAATAAAAGCACATGCAAAAGTTTTTTATTCCTCTTATACTACAGAATTTTCGAAAGATTATTTTTTAAAATATCTTATATTACTTTTATATTTATTATTATTGATCAAGATATTTATCTGGTTATAGTTTGATTTTTGATGTTGTGGATCAGTGTTGTCTCATTTTATATTAATAAGACAAAAAACATGTCATACTATCGTCCATTTATAATTACATTTAATGTTGTGGAAAGTACATGAAATAAGTTACAGTGCCCTCCACTAATATTGGCACCCTTGGTGAATATGAACAAAGAAGGCTTTGAAAATTTGTCTTTATTGTTTAAAAATATTCACAAAAATATTTTGCTCTCATGGATATCAAACAATTTTGTTTATGTGGACAGCCAGTGCACAGCTGTTAGCCTGTAAGCTGTTAGCCACTGCTAACCGGCTAACTCACATCATTGCCAAACTACATATAAACTTGCCTATTTGAAACCTAAAGACTGTTATCGTCGTGCTTGTGCTGGTGGTTGGGGTTGATCTTCTGATGTATCACTATCGGACTCGGGCTCAATTTGTTCCGACAACATTATTACTGAGCTGAAATTTAGATGTGGTAATGGCCATTTTCTTTCTGACATGTGCTGTAAGCCGTAGACCAATAACAACAGTCTGGAAACATCTGACCAATCAGAGCAGAGTAATCTCTCTTAAAGGAGGAGTGTAGAGTGAACAGATCCTTGAACGAGTCGTTTGTGACACTGAGAAAAAGAGGTGATGCTGCAAAGGAGATTATGAGAAAATGAAAGTGTTTTTGACCTTGGACACGTGCAAACCTGTTGTACGAGACCTCTAAAACAAAATTAGGCACATTTATATAGCAAAATAAGCACACTTAAAATGGGTCGTGGTTGGATCTTCCAGAGGACAATGGACAAAACATACATTAAAAGGAACACAAAAATGATTCACTGACCAAAAAAATAAAGGTCCTGCCATGGATATCCCAGTCCCCTGATTTGAAACTCATAGAAAACCTCTGTGGTTAACTGAAGAGGAGAATCCACCAGCGTGGACCTTGAAATTTGAAGGATCTGGAGAAATTCTGTATGGATGAATGGTCTCAGATCCCTTGCCATGTATTCTCCAAACTCATCAGGCATTATAGGAGAAGACTCAGAGCTGTTATCTTGGCAAAGGGAGGTAGCACAAAGTATTGACTAAAAGAGTGCCAATAACAGTGGCACACATGTATTTAACAAAGTTTTTATTTATTTTTTAATAAACATGTATTTTGTTTGCAATTGTTTGATATCCATGAGAGCATAGTATTTTTGTGAATCTTTTGAACAAAAGATCCAAAGGTTAAATAATAAAGACCATTTTTCACAGCCTTCTTTGTTCATATTTATTAAGGGCACCAATATAATTGGAGGGCACTGTAGTTCCTGGTTATAATTTCTAGATAGAAAAGTGCATACAGCAGACTAAAAATAAAACAAACACTAAAATTACAGCTTTACCTCTGACTGTACATTTACATTTTTGACATTGAGCAGATGCTCTTATCCAGAACACCTTACATTTATCATACAACTGAGCCACTGAGGGTTAATGGTCTTGCTCAAAGGTGCAGCAATGCTGGGATTTGAACTCACAACCTTCCAATTAGTAGATTAATGTCTTAACCACTGAGCTACCGAAAGTATAATATACTACTTGAATTATATCCTGCACTACAGTTGCATTATATTAATCAACATGGCTGTGGTATACAGAGGGCTGTGTAACTCACAACTGGAGCAGTGATAACCGAAAAAAATAATGAAAGCAGGAAAATTATGAACATGGTCATTTATAAGAGTTCTTATAGTATCTTCAAGTATCTTCATGAGGGTTCTTCAAGATGAAAGGCTGGTATTCATCAATCTGCCAACCCGGGGGTGGATGATCACGATAAGGAATGATGGTACCTGCGTGAACTGGGACGTTGTGCAAGGCATCCCTGAGTTTAACCATCTGTTGCCTGGCAGCCGTTACTGTTGGCCATCTTCTCTCTCCACAGCCTGCCAACTGACTCGGTGGCCAAAGTTCAAACAGCATGCAGAGAAAATGATGGAGAACCCACTGGGAGCAAAGCACCAATCATCTCCGTTTCCACCAGCTCCACAATTTCAACAACTTACCATAATAGAGCAGGCTAAAATAACTAAATAAACAATAAAACATTTTATCTTGCTATTTTATTACATTCTAGAGTGATCAGGAATGAATTCAAATCCCCTCTAGAACTCTGGAATTAAATTTTATAACAGCTAATCTCTCATGACCTTCTGGGCTCATGTAGAACATCATAATTCTTTTTGGAGCCATTTATTTTTATCCCCGCATTTTCAAGTACTGTGTCATTTGCAAGGAAAACCAACAACGTAATGGGGTAAGTAAAACAGGGAAAGACATCATTTTTGCTCTCTGGCATCCCATGCTTTTCGAACCGAGACGTTGGTGCAGTGGCCTCAGGGGATGAAGTAGTCGCATTAATAATGGCAGTTTTGGCATAATTACTCTTGATGCCTGCCTTCTCTGGAACTAATGGCCTGCGGTTGAGATATCTGCTTGATTTAATTCGCCTTACAACGGTGGCACCTCACACTTCTATTAAGGGGCAAAGAGGAAGTGGCATGTTCAGGGCAAATACAGGCTACACGATGACAACCAGAAGACTTTCTGTAGCAAAGAGAGAGCGTTAGGTTAACTTATGGTCAGCTGATTAACGGAATAATATTTTCTAGCAAGGTTCAGTCACATCATAGATTGGTGTTAACAATATTTCTTGTGGTTTAAGATTCTTTGAATGGAAAGAGAGAAATGAACTAGAACATCTTGCATTAAATCTGCCACCTGAATCTACAATTAAATGTGACAGTTGAAATTGCATATATGCTAAAATGGATACCTTAATATCTGCTATAGATGTTTTAATTAAACAAATTAACCTCCACACCTCCACAGATGTTCTCTTATCAGCAGGAACTGCTGCATTCGACATAAAATCTTTTTAAAGCTTATAGTCCGCCTCAATCAGTATCTAAACAATAAAAAATTGTGTCTAAAGAATACAAATAATGCATTCGTGTTCATATGTTTATGTATGTGTCTGTGTGTAAATAGGCACCATGTGCAAATCAACAGCTTGATAGCAAACCTGGAGGGTTTCTAGAGGCGAGTAACATAACAGTACTCACAAGTGAACAAGCAGCGTCGTCTAAGCAGGACTGATTAGATTAATTCAATTTCCCATTGGCTTGAAGGGTGGACAGTGATTGTATTGATCATTCATTAAAAGTGGCAGGAGCCAACTGGTGTGAGATACAAAAAATGCTCGAGCCCATGTGTGCCAAAGCCTTTCCCACATGGTGCTCGGGTGGCCAAGGTTGTCTCATCAATCATCATGGGTGGTACAAGAAGAAGAATGTGTATGTGTGTGTGCGCGCGTGAAAGCGAAGATCCAGATGCCACCAGAAGCTAACCCAACCATCTGTGGCAGAAATACTTCTTCCTATTGCATGCACTGTGAAGTGCCAGCAGCAAAAGCCAGGCCTTTGAATGTGTGGCAGTACTTCTGACATAAACTGGCCTTGATTTCAGTTACTTAATAGAACCCCAAATACAAAACAGTCAAACAACATTCAGAACTAAAAACGTTAAACCTAAAAACATGATAAAAAAAAAC
>JAFFST010050001.1:34606-47158 GCA_022414735.1 Noturus placidus
TTTTATAAAATGAATCAACAATATCTAAAACTACTCAGGTTTCTCCAAATGATGATTTCTTATTACTGTGGTAACATTGGTTTTATATTCTCAGCACACTTACATGTCAGATGCCAACAGCTTTTAAAAAGTCTATGAAAAACTTTTCATTTAGATAACACAACACACCCATGTCTGTATCCTTTTTTAGCTTTCATATCAAATTTTGAGAAGCTTTTCTCTACATGTCTCCTCATTTTGAATTGCTGTTTTACTTCACACATAATTATGCAAATGTGGCAAGTTTCAGTTTTACTTATCAAGTGTCTTTACGAATCTGAACACGCCATGGGTACTGAGTAAAATTAACACACTCGTTAATAAAGCAGTTATGATTTTTAGGAAACAATCAAAGATTGCCTATATCACATATGACAAACACATGAAAATATGACATATGATTAAATTGCTTGGAAACATTAGCACAGCACATACCACCCCTGTCACTATTTGTACAAGAAAACAATTATAGAGATATTATTACCTGGATTACAACTTCATCTTCAATGGAATGCATCCATCCCACTGCCTAATGTCATTGCCTAATGCCACTTTAAAAGCACTTGACAGTTTTAAGATTAAGTGCTCTTTTAATTTGTGCATCTTAATAATAATATTAAGACAGGGGAATTGACCACACACTTAGTCATTGGGCTGTCTTCATCTTCACATGGAACCACAGTAATATGGCAATATGACACTCTGATATTAATTTACCTGTACTCCCTCCAACATGTGCAAAAACTACTTCATGTCACGTGAAAAATAACATGACCTCGGAAGGTTCATTGCCGAAGTGATTTAGGGTTGTGTCTTTGCGTTTGGCATTAATGATGATAATTTCATTTCGGTTGGTTACAAACTGATTAAACACCAGAAAAAACAAGACTGCAGACTTGTTATTTGCCAGAAAAAGTAAAATAGTCTCATTCACAGATAAAGTAATGGCTCCACTTCACACAGCCACCCACCCGCTCCTGCACGTGCAGCCGGTAAAGGATGATGATGCTTATGGGTGGCTGGATTCCACAAACACTGTATTTACTTCAGGTACTCTCCTACTCATATTCTCAGCAGTGCAGCCAATAAATTAGTGGCTCTGAACTGGACCATTTCCTGGCTCTCACAATCCAATTCTGAGAAGCTGAAAGGCAAAGGATTTCTCTCTGTAAATGTGCTCCAGCCGCCACAGCCTGTGGCTTATTATGCTGTTATGAGTCCATTCCAAGTAAAGCTCATGCTGTTAAAGTGATTTAGCAGGATAGCTTTGGCAGAGCTAAAAGGAAACAATACAGCTCTGCACCAGTGGAGGGCCGCACTTGGCCTGCTGCCGCTCCAGAGCACTGACGGAGCTGCAACTGGACACTGTCTTGAGCTGTTATTCAACCGATGGTAAGTGAAAAATCTGAGTGTATTTATAACCAGTGTGCATCAGGTTGGATGCTGACATATATCAAATAAATGTGCTACTGTCTGTTTAGCTAATGTCACTATCTGCAGCTTTTATTTTTCAGGGAATACCCTGAGGGAGAAATGAGGTAAAAATGCGGCAGTCTGACAGTTCCTCAACCTCAGCTACATCACTCTAGTTCATAACTAGTCTCAGCTGTGTGCTGGATTATTTATTTAATCTGGCTTCCACAGGTGTTATTTTTTGACTGTGATATTTTCTAACAAATTTAGTAGGTTCTATTTCCCAAAATCTAAACAAACTTGGAGCCTAATTTATACCAATGCAACACTGACCAAGCTGTTACTAAGGATGAATGAACGAATGTTGTGTTAATGTTAATGTTAATGAACAGGGTTCATGAACATGATATGTTCATATCCCTACTATTGCCAAGCGAAGGTAAATACCTCTGTCTGGCTCAAATTTTTTGTTGCATTCCTTAATCCTAACTGTATTTTCAAACAGATGCCCTGTGGAAAAAAAATATATAGTGTGCCTCATATTCGTATCTGTGTTAGTATTTGTTTAAAACATATAATTTGTTCATTAGTATTTGTAAAAACTACATGAATAAATATATTTAAAAGCATTTGCACACTGCAACAATTATATTTTAGCAAGTGAAAATATCTTGAATATGGTCAAATCTATTAAATATTTCACATGCTGAGATTATTATACATCAAAATAACATTATTCAGCCTGTTTATAAATTGTCTTACTCTATTGGCAGATAATTTCTTCATTGTAGAAATATCTGTAAATATGTTAAGACATTTATAAACTAAAAATGAGTAAAAATGTCTACAAATACATTTAATAACTATATATATGTATATAGATAGATAGATAGATAGATAGATAGATAGATAGATAGATAGATAGATAGATAGATAGATAGATAAAGCTTACTTTAGTCTTATAACAGGAAGTACTAGATCTATTTGGTATTTCCCTGAGAAGTTTCATAAAAACTCCATGTGCAAAACTAACTAGAGGGAGAGAAAAAAGAAAGAAGAGATGCTATCGGTTCATCTGCTTAAACCATGACCAAACACAAAGAGATAAAACATCTGAGTTCACTTTCATACAGCAAACCATAGCTGTCGAACACCAAGCACAGATCCATTCAGCTGCAAGGATGCACTACATTCTTTTATAATTCAAATCTGAATAAAGTCTGAAATGTGAACTCCACACTGTTATTAACTGGCCTTGTGAAATGCACTTCAAGTGCACTGTGTTCTCTCAATTATTATTTTGTGCGTAATTTTTTTGCGATTTCAATGAAATCTTTGCCAAATTTCACAACAGAATGTGTGATAATGTTTGCCATTTCAGATTATGTGATGAAGATCCCATAACCACCTGCTATTGAAGAAAATTACTATGTCCTGCTTATGACAACAAAATGGGGAAATAGAAATGATGGGAATTGCAAATCCCGACGATGCAAAAGCCAGTGAGGGATGGTACTGTATACTCTCTCTTCCCTGTCAGAAACCTTGTGCCAGACTGAACTCATCTAGGATTTTGTTTCCTGTCCATTAGCATTTATGTTTCTGAATTTCTACAATTGTATTTGTTGCTGTTTTGCATCATCTTTATACCACCCAGTGACAAGTAAAAGTAAAGTTTGGTTATTTCTGAGAGGGTGCAAGAAATTTGTTATCAGCTGTCTACGGTCATACTGGCACTAAATTAACTGCCAGTGAACACTTCACATTATGCATTCGAAAGTCCGTCAATCTCATATTTTCTTATACGAATATTGCAGTGTAAAGCCAGCCATAGTTAGTAGTTAGTATCCGAGTGCCTCCAATATTAGAATATATCTTTTGAAGCGTGAGGTGTTATTGCCTGTTGTAGTAGCACTCGGAATTGAGTGAAGTCTGAACCCACAAAAACACAGTGAGCACTCATCAGACTGTTTTGGCCTTGCTTCAGTACCTTCTTCTACATCACGCCTGACAACCTTGGTCAGCCATTTTTGAATTTTCTGTATGAATTTCAACTTTCAGTCATGTTAAATTGGCCTCTTCAGGAAACGTTGCTCAATGGCTGTGTCGCACTTCACCTGGAGTGTCACAACGAGAATCTCTGAATAATCTCCATCCACCACCTATGTAAAATATTTTTTAACAAGATAAGGGCTTGTAAAAAAAGGGCTTTAAGTGTGAGAGGGAGTTAGTAAGGTGTTATTATTGTATGCTAATGACTGATGGATTTCCCATGCCATTGCACTGTGATTGTGCTCAAAAGGGAATACTGTTCTTAGAAAGTGTTTAGCGTGTGCAGTACGCATTGGGGATGTATACAAATTATCTGAATACAAATTATCTTATTCAGATTGTACAGATAGTGCATCCTGAATGAATACTGTCACAGATCTGAACTGTTGATTGAGTATTCATGTTTTTATGTATTTATTTTTAGAAACCTAAGTTTCAGATTAGGTATGTGCATCAGGATCCCACAGAATGAACACAAACACATCATTGAAAGGGTTGGCAAGTTTCAGGTTCAGTCGTACTTTAACGACAACTCAAAAACCACACAAAAAGACTTGAAACTAGCCCAAAATGTTTGGCCATGTGACAGGGTAGGCAGACATTTCTTCTTTTACTGAAAGTAGAAAACAAAAAAAGTGGCAGTTAACAGTGTTGCACATTTCTGATGTACTGTTTCTGTTTGCAATACATTCACTTTATACACAGAATCTGGCAACCCTCATGGAATATGACTGAAACATAGCTAGCTTGCCATTAATAAAAAGATATATAGCTTGCTATAAAGGTATAAAGGATATTTGGATTAGGAGTTGAATAAAGTTGCATAATTAAAACAAACAAACAAACAAATATAAATAAATAAATAAAATAAATAAAATTGTTATAATTTGTGAATGAAAAATGACTTCTTTTACCAGCAGCAATGTTTTGTGTCTGTTTCCAGAGCACATTGAATGGGACCACACTGGCAAAAACAAAAACACTATACCACTTCTGTTATAGACCATGCCCACTTCCAGTTTCCATCCATCCTTCCATTTCCTATACTGTTTATCCTACTAGGTTGCAGGAAACCTGGCACAAGGCGGGGTACACCCTGGACAGGATGCTAATCCATCGAAGAGCACAATCACATACTCAATAACACACCCATTCATACACTATGGACATTTTGGACAAGCCAATAAGCCTACCATGCAGGTCTTTGGACTGGGGGAGGAAACCGGTGTACCCACAGGAAACCCCAGCAGCATGGGGGGAACATGCACACACAGGGCAACGGCAGGAATCAAACCCCCAACACTGGAGGTGTGAGGCGAACATGCTAACCACTAAGCCCCTGTATGCCCACTTCCAGTTTAAATACCCCCTTCCCCCCCAAAAAAAAACTCTCAGAATACGAATATTTTGAGCATGAAACTGATACAAATACAGATAATGGCATTACAACCCTAGTGGGCATAGTATACGATTTTTATCAGCTTGAAATCTGTTAACAAAATTAATCCAATAAGTGACGAGGCTCATTTCTTCACTTTCTAAAATAAAAGCCTACTCATCTGGTTCACTATCATCTGAGGGGAGGAAGATTGCATATTCCCAGGCCTATTTACTGTGATTGCGTTTGACATGTACCACAGGCTGTTGACCCTCACATCAGCTAGCCATTTCTGTAAAAACTGCACAGAGCTCATCCTTCCTCAGTTGTCTTCACTGTCAGAGCTGTGATGCATGACTGCTTTTGCATATTTCTATTACATCATGCTTCCAAGCTGACTCGTGCCTGACTGTAAGCATAGCCTGTAAAATCTTGACATGAGACTTTATAAGAATAACGAGAGACCCTGCAGAATAGATTAAGACTTCAAGGAGCTGATATTCAGCCTGACACGTGTTTGAGGGCTTGAGGTGTTGAGATGTGTGTTGTGTGCCTTTGCGCTTTATTAAGCACACGCTGATGTAGCAGCAGGGGGCTCGCTGAGCTGTGAGGTGTGTGTTTGTGTGTGTGTCTCTGTGTGTATGTATGTCAGAGAGTATGTCTGTTTGTTATTTGGCCACAAGGAAGAACATATGCTTGTGTCACACTCACTAATGCATGCTCATACTGCAAACTGTGCCATGCTTGACCACACACTGTATGTGACTCAACACTATGGATTTCATGGCCAATTGAGCCTCTTAAAAAAAGAAAAGAAAAAAAAACAAAAAACATTACACTCCCTAAGCGTGACATTTTGCACTCAGACTGACACAAGCCTGGGCAAAATAACAGTCAAAAAAACAAAAAAATAAACAATACAAAACAAAACAATAAAAAACCCTGTATGCATATTGTGTGTTATTCTGCATCAACAGTTAACAATCATGTGTGTAACTGTGAAGTTTTCTCTGAGCAGACATTTATGTTGCATTTTTTTGGAAGGAGTCTCCAGTGTCAGCAATTTGTATCATTCAGAGGTAAACTTGCAGCTAAGTTTTCCTTAGCTGGACATTCTTCAGGTCCGAGGGTTTTTACATTTTCTAGTTTCTTGATAACTTGACCAACTGCTGTTAAAAAAAAAAAAAAAAAAAAAACTTCAACTCAGAAAGAAGAGGCTGGTGATGGAAAGACTGCTTATAGCTGCTATAACAACATAATTTGACATTAAACTATAGATCGATAAAAGTATCCATCCGAATTATACAGAATTATACAAATTGCTGTGGTATAAGATGGATAAAACATTTTTAGATGTGTTGTTATAGGATAATAACCAATTTCACCTTAACAGATAGTGTTTTATTCCTTGCATATTCACACTTATTGATGGCTGTCACGGTTCCCCCTGGTGGCCACTGCACCTCAGCCGGTTATGGCGCCATCGGGTGGCTACCCGCTGGCCCTGCACCTTGGCCGGTTATGGTGCCATCTGGTGGCTGTACTCTGACAATGACTGTTCCTAGCACCTGGACTGTGTTTACGTTTTGTGTGTGTCTCCACCCCAGTGTGCCGGTAGACTCCATGTCCCAGCAGCCATTGCCCCTTGATGTCACATGGGTTTACTATTAGTCACATGTCTTCTTGCACCTGCTTCTTGTTGCGTTAATGAGCACTGGTGTGGGTATATATAGTCCTTGTTTTGCACTTAGCTTTTGTCTTTCGTTGTTTACGTCTCTGTATCACGGTGTCTGTATTAAGTTGTAGTGTTTGTTTCCTGCCACAGTCTTTCGGTATAACCGTTTCAGTGTCTTTGTCTTGTTGTTTTGTTGTTTGGTATATATTAAATCTGTAAAGTCCGCCTCTACCCAACCGTTACAAAACGAAAGACCTTACCTGGTAGCAGCAGACATCACCATGGCAGCAGTGCAAAGAAGGAGAAAACCCAAACCCTGGAAATCCATGCCCAGCATCCCAGAGCTGGATTCCATGCAATTTCCACAGGAAATTTTCGTGGATCTGCCGGACAGGTATAACGTTTTTTTTCGGCTACCCTGACTATTTTTTGAGTGACTGTCAGAGAAGTATTTTTCAAGCCTGCCGGATCCGAAGCCCAAAGAAGTTGAATGGGTTCGGTTTATGGTGTCCCGATTTTTTGTCTCAGCTTGCAGCTGGGCAGAACAATTGGCCGCCACCCAATCCCGGGAAGTGGAGGACAGTTGGCGATTTATGGCAGCCTTTTTGAGGGAGTTTGGAGACCCAGATGTGGAATACAATCTGAACCAGCTGTTAAGGGGAGCTAATGTGGCGACCAAGGCAGACCTACCTTATCATGAACATTATGAAAGGATGAACCACCAAAAGCAAGCTCTGCCCATGCCTGAAAGCCAGGCTTCACCCGTACCCATGCCTGAAGGCCAAGCTTCACCCGTGCCCACGCCCGAAAGCCTAGCTTCACCCGTGCCCACGCCCAAAAGCCAAGCTTATGTTATAGATTGCAGCCATCTTGAATCAGCGTTAGCGCGGCTACAGCGGCAAGAAGAACAGCTCAAGGAGTTGAGACAACTTGGGCTAGAAGCCACGCCGATGGGTACGGCGCTCCACGAATGCATCACCCAGGGTATGGAGGATCTCGAGCGTATGATCGCCCTACATAAACAGCAACATCTGAGTGTGCCTACGCCTGAGAGCCCAGTTTCGTCTCTGTCCGAGCCCGAGAGCCCAGTTTCGTCCCTGTCCGAGCCTGAGAGCCCAGTTTCGTCCCTGTCCGAGCCCGAGAGCCCAGTTTCGTCCCTGTCCGAGCCCGAGAGCCCAGTTTCGTCCAGGCTGCAGAGCCAAGGCACGTCCACGAGCCAAGGCGTGTCCGAGAGCCAAGTTACATCCGAGAGCCAAGTTACGTCCAAGAGCCAAGTTACGTCAACGTCCAGGCCGCAGAGCCAAGTTACGTCCGAGAGCCAAGTTACGTCCGAGAGCCATGTCACGTCCGAGAGCCATGTCATGTATCACGCCCTTCAGCTTAAGCCGGGGGCTAACACGGCAGCCTCTGGCACGACAGAGACCGAGGGGGAGGTCTCAGCCCTGCAGGAGGCGGATGAACCATCAAGCACCGCAGCATATGCCGCACTGTTTCCCTCTTCAGCGGAGGCGGCCGCCCTGCATTCCCGAGCCTCTGTGGGAAGTGCCCTGCGTTCCCGAGCCTCTGGAGATTAAGGGGCAGGTCTCAGCCTCTCAGGAAGCGGACATGCCATCCTGCACCGCAGCGTATGCCGCACTGTTTCCCACGTCAGCGCAGGCAGCGCCCTGCGTTCCTGAGCCATGGCGGGTGCCATCCTGCATTCCCGTGCTTCGGCGGGAGGCGTCCTGCGTTCCCGAGCCTCTGGGGAGGCGTCCTGTGTTCCCGAGCCTCTGGGGGAGGCACTCTGCGTTCCCGAGCCTCTGTGGGAGGCGTCCTGCGCTCCTGAGCCACCGGAGGCTGCACCCCGACCTTCATCATCAGAGAGAGTGTTCCAACCCCTTACTGCCCGGCAAGGACTGCCTCAGTGCTTGGGTTCTGCCTGGGACATTTCGCCCAGGGGGCCAGGACCGCCAACAGCGGGAGTGTTTCTCCCAGAGCGCCCTGAGGGGAGATCTGTCATGGTTCCCCCTGGTGGCCAGGCGCGGCACTGCATCTCGGCCGGTTATGGCGCCATCTGGTGGCTGTACTCTGACAATGACTGTTCCTAGCACCTGGACTGTGTTTACGTTTTGTGTGTGTCTCCACCCTAGTGTTCCGGTAGACTCCATGTCCCAGCAGCCATTGCCCCCTTGATGTAACATGAGTTTACTATTAGTCACATGTCTTCTTGCACCTGTTTCTTGTTGCGTTAATGAGCACTGGTGTGGGTATATATAGTCCTTGTTTTGAACTTAGCTTTTGTCTTTTGTTGTTTAGACTCACGTCTCTGTATCACGGTGTCTGTATTAAGTCGTAGTGTTTGTTTCCTGCCACAGTCTCTCGGTATAACCGTTTCAGTGTCTTTGTCTTGTTGTTTTGTTGTTTGGTATATATTCAATCTGTAAAGTCTGCAATTGCGTCTGCCTCATCTGCCCAACCGTTACAATGGCCATTTGGTAGGCATTTTATGATACCGCTGCTACTCTTCAAATGACCGAAAACCCAATATTCAAAATACAAAATCAGTACTAGAAAAATGTCATTTTATTTACTGTACCTAGAGTAAATATGGAATAAAAGGTATCTATAAAATAAACTGAAAGGCTTAAGCAGTAAACATTGGTATACACTACCACTGAACAGTTTTCCAACACCTGAAGGTTCTTTCTTTTTTAAATTAGTTTAATCACTGCCACTGCCAATTATTGCCACAGACCAAACAAGATGATACAGAATAGCAATTAAATAAGGTTATTAGCTGCTCACACTCAGATACTAATGGGGCTCTAAATGAGTGCTTTATTAAAGGCACGCATACTTGGAGGGTAAAACCATTTATCTTATAGATAGACTCCTAAAAAACTAATAGTTCTGGGTGTAAAATTTGAGCCATTATAATATCCTCAATATATGCAAACCTATGACTGCATCATAGTAATTAAATTCTGGATTAACATGGTTTTAAATCAATAAACAGTCAAAATTGTTCTCTCCTAATAAAGCTCTATTCTTTTGTTATATTGCTTAGCAACCAAAGCTTACTGGTAACAGACTACACTGCATGGCAGAAACAATGTTCAGAACGAATATTATTAACATTGAATAAATTATTTATTGAACACGAGATTAAAAAAAAAAAATCACATTGCTTTTGTTGCTATTTTATAAAAGTCACACTGTCAGGTAATGGAGTTGGAGATGGAGGCAAGTGCAGTTAAGAGCTTTATTTGAAGAGAAGCAGGCAAACCCAAATCGTAATAAACACTGTGTTTCACTGTGTTTCAATAGCAAACGTTAGCTAACCTATTTCCCAAGCAATGTGGTTTGGATGCAAGTGCAGGGTTTTATTAGGGTTTTGCAGTGGTTCTCAAACTGAGGGCTGTGGCCCATTTGGGGGGACCACATAAAAATTGTTTTTAAAAAACAGTGTTTTAAAAAAAAAAATTAATTTGACCTGTATGTAAGTCGGGATTGTGAACCTTTACACTATGATGAACATAAAAAAAAATAATACTAATAAATTAAATCAATTATGCACAGCACACTAAGACACACATCAATCAGAGACTAAAGCATGTGGCTAACAGTACTGTACACTAGTATATCAACACTAGTATATCAATGCAAACATGCAAACAAATGATGCAGTATTAGAAGCACATCTGTTACGCCATGGCCAGCAGATGGCACTACGGCACGGCTCCTGACTGGACACATGACTCTGTTTTGTTTTCATTCGTTTCCTAGTTCTAGTTTCAGTTTGACCATGCCCTTGATTTAACCCAGGTGTCTTTGGTTTAGATTGATTATGTTGGGTATTTAAACCTTTCGGGTCTAAGCGCACGTCGCGCTTTATTATTGGTAGTTAATATCCCTGTGTTAGAGGCATCTGTCTTAACGGAGTAGCATCTACGTTTAGCATTCTAAGCGGTCCTTGTTTTCATGTCCGGTTTCCTGCCTTGATTCTAGTCCCATGTTTTCTAGCTAACTCCGTATAGACCGCGTTCCTGTGCTTTTGTTCTGTTTGTTTATTAATAAAGACTGTGCTCCTGCACCTACTTCCTGTTCATCCCTGTGTTCCGTAACATCATAATGAAACTAAAGCCGAATCCTGACATTTACTCAAATTTAGAAATCCCGGCCGGATGCTTTGTTAAGGTCTGAAAAGGAGGACATGTCCTGGTAAAAGAGCACATACTGTCACCCTAATTTTATTGAACAACCACATCAAAATTCAAAGTCAATAGACAGATTTAACTAGACTAACACAGAACTCAAACAAAACCGGGTCAATACTGCAAAAGCGTGTACATAAATAAAATCTCACTATTGGAATGCAAGAAGCAAGACTTTGCTAAAATATGCTGTTTATTATGAAATTCTGCTAATTGGAAAGAGGTAGCTATGATTACAAGGTCAGGAAAGTAGAATGAGGTAGCAGACCATGTGACTGGAGCGAGTGTGATTTGCTGTTTGGCTCAGGATTCTGGGAAATGGATTTTATGTTTGCCCATTGAGTAGACGTGACACAATGGTTAGATCAGTCCCTATATTTATTCATTTTCTATAGAATGTATAATCCTTTTATATCAACAATTCTGTGGCAAAGACTTGCATCTCAACAGTGATCTCTTAGTTCAAGATTATTATCTGTGGATCAATGTCAATTTACTTTGTCCATATTTTCTACACGCTACTGTAGTCAACTGCAGAGTTTGCATTTGTGCCCATTAACAAGCCACGCTGCTCATTAGCTCAACAAAATAGAAAGCACTGACATTTGCCTGCCCACACCATAATATCCCTGTTGCTCATAAACACACACTGATACTTTCCTGTGGTCTGACCATGATCTTTCTGACTTGGGCAGTATTTTGACTCCAAAATGTCTGCATTACGATCATTATGGCTGTGATGATTAAGAAGGAGATGAGGGAACACCAAAGACAGGGAATCTGCATTTTTTTCTTTCCTGGCTGCTCGGCGAAGGTTGGTAGTATTGTGTAAAGACCCTGAAAGAAGCTTTGAAATTCATTCAAATGATTGCCATTTAAGGTTGGTATTTTTTCTTTTAAACGTTTTTCATGTGTGAAGCGATTCAGGGTCTCTGTCAAATATCCATACTGTTAGACAGGATTCAGACACCACAAGTCCCTTCAATTAGCTGTTGAAATGCGGAGAGTTCTGCTCGACGGGTCGGTCTCAAGGTCTTTCAGCTCGTTTCGGGAGAATGGTTAAGACTTGGCTTCCCGGTTGCCAGAGAGCTGTCAGGTGATAAGAGAGGAGAGTACAGAGGCAGACAGGCTGATTAGAGAGGCACAGCTTCAGCAAACACACAGCAATAATGAACCTGTTCACCGAGCGCGAGAGAGAGAGAGAGAGAGAGAGAAAGAGAGAGAGAGAGAGAGAGAGAGAGAGAGAAGCATAGTGAGTGTTCTGTCTTCAGGCAAATGGAGAGGAGTGTGACTGCGCCCACATTTCTCCAATAACACAGCTCACCTCAGACCCAGCGCAGCATGAGGAGACAAGCCACAGGGAGACTGATGAAATCGACCATAAACAAGTACACAACAGTAAGCCACCCCACACCAGCAGCATGAGACCGTCGCAAACATACTTCAAGAGAAAAAAAAAAAACACCCACCCACACAGACAAAGACTTACCTTCTGTGTTATCTACAGCTGATTACTTACAAATGTTACTCTGTCTTACTTTACATAAATATACATATTGTAGAACTATAGTCAACTATAGTGTTAAATATAGTCAACTCTTCCCTTAGTACTGGCTATGTACCTAAATCATTTAAATTAGCAGTTATTAAACCGCTGATTAAAAAACCTGACCTTGACCCTGCTCAACTGTCCAGCTATAGACCAATATCAAATCTCCCTTTCATCTCCAAGATCTTAGAGAAAGTTGTAGCAGATCAGTTATGCTCGTACTTACATAGGAACAATATTCATGAAATGTATC
>JAFFST010050001.1:79874-91814 GCA_022414735.1 Noturus placidus
TTTTTTTAAGTATGATGTGTGATTCATTAATAAATAAATTAATAAATCACTGGGAAATTGCTGTAGAATAAGAGGAATAAACACTTCATGGTGTGCTACATAGACAGTTGATTAGTTTCCTAGAGCAGTACATCCTGCTATGTTTTTTCCTTACTTAATAAAGTGATTCACAGGCACCACAGGGATCATATTTGACCGACAGGAAGCTGATGATGGTTTACTTCCTGACTGAACGCTAGTCAACTGAAATGATAGAGTAGGCTGGATTATTATTATAAGTTGATTGTTGTATGTGCTTTGAGCAAACAAATATTCGCTCCAACCATCATAAAATAGGATCATATGTGCAACATATGAGATATCATTGGAGATGGGGATTCAGGGCTGCAATGAAATATGAACCCTGCATAAGCTTCTAAATATAGCTCAATAAATGAAACTGCATGTTACGCACAGCTTTTTGATGGAACAAAGAATGAAATATTAATACTTTTGATATTGTAAACCTTATGTCGATGTTATTGTATTTACTTGCTTTGACCAGTGTACCTCACAGTCTCATCAACAAATTGCTAAGAAAGCATTTCTCGAGGGTACAATCTATCACTGATGATCAGATTATGCTATCAGGGGAAAAGTCAATCACTCAGATAAATCACCCTCAGTGGCCTATTGCCTTTAACAAAATGCCACCAACAATGGATTCAGGCTCCTATTGTCCTCACATCTTGTCCATTCTCTGTTTCTCAAAGGTTTATCATAGTTACCTGAGTACTATGTAATAGCTGTTTGAAAGTGTGCATTTATTCTGTGGGCTGCTCATCATTGTGCAATTCCACATAGGTTAAAGCATGCTAGCTCATAGAGGGTGATCCAGGCTTGGGTTTGGACGATACTAAAACTGGAGCAGAAACTTGGTGGAAAAATGTCCCAGACACTGCTGTAGACATCAGCTTCCTCCAGCCAGTGAACTCTGGCCACTGAGCTACAAAGAGGGGTCTGTTTGCAGTCACAAGCTGTTTGCTCTCAGTTCCAGAATCAGTAAATCAGAATTGTATTTATTTATTTAACACTAATCTAAAAAGTACCAAAGCTGGATATGCAATTTGTTGCCTGTGATTTAATTAATTAATAAAACAACCTAACAAATACAGATTTTTTTTATTACTCGTCGACTAATCAAAATTTATACTCATGCAATCTCTGATACACCAAATACTGCCATGTGATTCTCCAAAAAGAAATCCTAGAGTACAATGTGGAAACCCACAAATACACATAAAGATCATGCATAATTCTACACAAACAATAACCCAAGCTCAGATTTGCACCCTGGATACAGTAACTGTAACTTAATCATCAAATTGTCATTAAACGTTTTTGGCAACAAGTCAGTAGTCAATTACTCCTCCTCCTGAACCACCTCATCCCACTTCTCCCATCACTTTCTCTGCTTTAATGAACCTCAGAAATGAATATAACTAAGAAAAGCAGCAGAGTGCTTCCACCAGTCTTCATCAATAAAACTATACAGGAATTGGAAATCAAAAAATACAATCAATCCCTTTCAACAGAAAAAAAAAAATATTGATTATGCATCATTTAAAAAATTAAAACACATCGACTATTGTTGTGCACCACTCAACATCTTGCTAACATCAGTGACCCTCAACTTGACTAATATAACAAGAACAACCAATAACAGCAAGTCTGGACTGCTATAGCCATGTATCTATACACATGCAAACACACACACACACACACACACACACACACACACACACACACACACACACACACCAAATTAATTTTTACTACAATTGCTGTTACTATAGTACAACTATCACTTTAGCTATTACTTTACAATCAGTATTACTATTACTTTGCCATTATCATCATAACATATTTGCATTTCTTGTCTTGTATAAATTTAATTCTACAATGTCTTACATTTCCTGTGCCTGTTTGTTTTCTCGGTGTTAGGTTACATGTTCGTATCAGTTTGAATCATCCCTTTTTATGGTATGTAATACATGTGTAATAACTCTAAAAAAGGGGGGTGGTGACAGGTCCAAAAAACATACTCATACTACTATTAATGACAATAATAACAACCTTTCCATGTCCCTCTACATTTTTACCTAAATGAAAAACTCTTAAATTGAATATGGCACTAGAGTGATACAATCTTTAAAAAATCATTCATTTAGACTTTTGAATTTTGTGTTTTTGAACAGTCACATGCAATGCAGCAAAGCAGAGAACTGTGAAAACTTGATCAACAACCATGAAGCCGTTAATGCAAAAATTGTTAATGTTTAAATTTTAATAACTAACCTACTGGAAGGTCTATACATGCCACCAAAAACCAAAATTATAATATAATAATATACAAAATTATTTTGTATTTATGTGGATATAAGAGACAGGGTTTTAGGAGTGTGTGTGTGTGTGTGTGTGTGTGTGTGTGTGTGTGTGTGTGTGAAAAGTGACAGCAGCAAACTTTCTCTTGTCCTGAATCTCAATAATAAAAGTCTACTGTAACTCAAATAACCACTCTTTACATGCATGGTGAGTAGAGAAGCATCTCGAAACACACAAGTATATCCATACATATAGTCAGGACCATAAGTATTCTCATAATTTTGCCTCTGTACACCACCACAATGAATTTGAAATGAAGAAATCAAGATGTAATCGAAGTGTAGACTTTAATTAACCATTTAGGATTTACTGCCATTTTTTCCCCACAGACTCAAAAGTAATTGGACAAACTAACATAGTTATAAATATAAGGATTACGTTTAATACTTGTATGCAAATCCTTTGTGGCTAATGGATGCCTGAAGTCTTGAACCCATTGCCATCACCACATTTGATTGTTTTATATCAAATTCACTGTGGTTGTGGTGGTGTGGAGAGGCAAAATTATGAAAATTCTCTCACATGTCACTGTCCAAATACTGTCCAAACATGTGACCTGTTTTTAAAAGAATTTCACAAATGTATTCCAGTAAACTGTACAAAACCACTATAATGCTTTGTGCATGTCGAGCAAATTTAGGAGTAAAATCCAGAACACCGAAACGCAGGGTCGACAAAATTAAGAATCCACCATGTGAAGTAAAGCTAATTCTGGAGCCGGGAGCATCAACAAAGTTGTTGTGTCAGCTGTAATCAGGTAATGCTGCCCTCCAAGTCAGACATGATGATTATCACTGCTTTGGAAGCTCAATCCATTTGAAGCACAGAGTGGGAAAGCGATGTGTGAAATCTAAAGACAGCTGAGCAGCTGTTCTGGGAGAAAGGTGACTGCAGTCCGGTGCTACCAGGGAAAACAGGAGACATGAAATCACTACATCTATTTAATGTAGTGTCAAGGGCTGGGGGCTGGACAATACTTACTTTGGAAAGGAAACAGGAGACATAAACACACACACACACACACACACACACACACACACACACGGTCACAGCAAACAGCCCAGTGTGTCCTTCAGACAGGAGAATAGCATGACCTTGGCTGATGAATGTGGAGTGGCTAATTTTAGAAGATGACATGTAAAGTATAACCATGTACACTGGCTCTAATTACACAAACAGAGTCTGAATATTTTATATCAGGTCTAGGCATCCTGTGGGCAAAATGCACTCCTATAGCAAAACAATAACAACAACAAGAAAAGCAACAACAACATTTCTATTACAGTCGTCTGCGACATTCTATTCATGTTCACGGTATTAGTCTTTTCTGTGCTATATTTGACTTAACCCAGTTAAATTCTGTCACTTGGGTTTCCAGTTAGGTGCCATTGTGACTCAGCTGCTCAGAGATTTAATTTGTATGATGCATGTCACTATATTCCTTACTGTTCCTTTTAGAAACCCCAAGAAACTGTAATATTTATGAACATGTTAAATGAGGAATCATACTGTATACTGTATATGTAATGTGTTTGTAAGAAACAGAATCCTGGACTGTTCTGTGTTTAAAAAAAAGAAGACATTTTCTGATGAAACAATCTCTCTGCTTTCATCCTATCGTTATTACTGTGAAATCAAAAAGAAAATAAATATAGATTTGAAAATCCCAAAGAGCAGATGATGTATTTGCTACTTTCAAGAAAAAGCTGTATTTGTCTGCAGAAGTTAATGAGCTGTGCATTGTGTCTCTCTCGCTCTCTTTCCCACACTGAGTTATATACAAGGTGTTGCACAAACAGGGATAAATGGCTGTGGAGGCTCAATACATTACAACTGGCTGAAAAGTATCATCTCACTCAATATTGGCCAATCAATAACAACAGTGTTTCACCAACAATCTGAAGACGCCAGCGATGTCAGATTAATGTACGAGCCTGCATGTGTGGGTGTGTGCATGTGTATTAATATAGGTGGATAAATTTTTTTTTTAATGTTTCCCCAAGAATAAATTGTCTAATTTATTTGAACACAATCTTTAATGACAAATGGTATTTCAATTTGCTGATTTTTTTTTTTTTTTACACAAATATAATGTGTCTCACTTGAAAGCAGATAATATGCAAGACTCAGAATGTGGAGTAGGTCACATATGACTTATTACTGATTGGCCAGATAATGATAATATACACTATTTTCAATAATAACACGACTCGGTCTACTGTGTTAGTTACAGGTTTATATTGTTTCTATAACAGCTCATTTACAGGGACTTGTGTGACTGATGTGCAACATAATCGAATACCAATAATAAAAAATTTGTTATTTAACATAAATAAATGTAAGGAGCCTCCAGTGTCGGCCAGTAAATTTTGAGTAAGTAAGTTTTCCAACACTGGAAAGTCTTCCAAAAAGACTAAGAGGCACCAATTTTATTAATAAAAGAACAACACATTTTAAGAATCAATTTATACTGTAGGTACAGTGGATATTCCGCAAAACAAATTCTAGGAAAAAATATTTCGTAATCTACCAGACACATCACCAGATTTTTACGGCTCATCTACTCATGTTATGGGTGAAGAATCTAACCTTTCTTGAGCCTAAAAAAATCCAGGCACCTATTAAGTTAGTACTTGTGCAGAGAGGATGTCATAATGATAGTCCTGATGAATTCTTGTTAATGAGTTTCATGTTCACTAGAGAGTCATATTTAATAAGGTCTTATTTACAGCTGCAATCAAAATTATTCAACCCCCATTCTGAATCAAGTTTATTGTCAAAGGTTACAGACTTTCAGCTGTTTGCAATGAACAGATCAAACAAAACAGTTGAAATAGCTCAACACAATGAATGCTTCAAGTGATTTCCCCAAATTCGACTGAAAATGCAACTTATAATGATTTCTCCCATCTCAAAATTATTCAACCGCCTGAATAGAATCCCTCCAACATCACAAATATGCAAAACAGGTGTTGTCACAAGCACACCTGATGCAACTAATCAAGGGCTTCATTAGTCGCACAAGGTGTGCTTGAGCTGGAACACACGACATACCTAAACTGGCTAGGGGGAGAACATATATAAAATACCTGTACTGGGTAGAAAAAGGAAGCCACCTACGGCTGCAACCAGATTTCTGAGAAAGCAGGTTGTGAAAAACTCTCGAGTTACTGCAAAAGACCTGCAGCAAGACTTGGTGGCAACAGGCACTGAAGTTTCAGTGAGCACAGTAAGCTGCGTACTAAACGCAGAAGGTTTCCATGCCAGAACTTCAAAATGTACACCACTACTATCCCAAAAACACAAGAAATGTTAGCTCAAAATCATATAAATAAGCCACAGACATTTCGGCTCACAGTGGATTCTGTTCTGTGGAGATATGAAACAGATCTGGAACTTTTCGGCACAATGGATCAGTGATAGTTCTGGAAGAAGAATGAAGAAAGACCACTCTGTCCACAGTCAAGCATGGTGGTGGCTCAGTGAAGTTCTGGGGCTGCTTTGCACCCCTGGCACTGGAAACCTGCAGTGTGTGGAAGGCAAGATGGATTCAGTGAAGTATCAGGAAATCCTAAGAGAAAACAACATGCTGTCTTTGAGGAAGCTGAAGCTTGGGTGTCATTGGATCTTCCAACAGTACAATGATCCCACACAGACCTCAAATTCCACCAAGGCTTTGTTGCAGAAGAAGTCCTGGAAGATTCTACAGGGCCATCACAATCACCTGACTTGAACCCCATAGACAATCTTTGGTGGGATTTGAAGAAAGCGGTTGCAGCACACAAACCCAATAATATTACTGAACTGGAGGCCATTGCTCATGAGGAATGGGCTAAGATTCCTCAAGAATGCTGCCAGAAGCTGGTGTTTGGCTATGCATCTCATTTGCAACAGGTCATGACAGGAAAAGGGTACCCTACTAAGTACTAAATATGCTGAATAATGGGGTTGAATAATTTTGAGAATGGAGAAATTATTATAAGTTGCATTTTCAGTTGAATTTGGGAAAACCACATGAAGCATTCATTGTGTTGAACCTTTTACATTTATTTTGTTTGATTTGTTAATTGCAAAACAGCAGAAAGTCTTATTTGCAATGGGGTTGAATAATTTTGATTGCAACTGTATATGTTCTGAAACGCCAACACTCATTCTGAATTTTAATGTGTTGATTGTCACACGTTCCGAGAAATAATTCCTAAATCAGTGTTGTAGTCAACTGAAAAGAAAGGAGAACTTACTACTAGTAGTACTACTACTACTACTACTACTACTACTACTAATAAAAATAATAATAATAAATAACATGATACAATTCCATGTTTTTTCCATATTCAACACAACTGATTGTTCATCCATTACAGCATCATTACAACAAGATATGGCCATTTAAAGGCTGTTTTATGTCAAGATCCAACCCTCCTGAAGAGCTGTAGTTAATTCACTTTCAAAAAGATCATTTATTTTAAACCCTAACCACAGGAATGAACATTTAAAAACTTCAATATGATTTCAATACCTACAGTAACACAGAAATAATTGCACAGCTGGCTCACCCACCAAATGAATCTTTGGTCATGACTATTAGACAAATCAGTGTAATTTTCTCTTTTTCAGAACTATAATTGAGCACTCATGTAAATAATATTGTGCTATTTCTTACTAATGTTTCTCACATATTACTGCACAGTTCATTAAGACAGAAAAAAGAGCATGATTCAAACATTAATCATGCTGAGACAGAAGCACACACCATCACTGAAGCTTAAAAATGTTTTTCTTCTTCTGGTTTAACTCCACTATTATTCAGTTATTCACATCAAAGCAGATTATTCAGTAACTACTATGAATTATTCAGGAACTACATTAAACCTCATAGGAAAGTAGTTAGGATAAATCCCACACAGCCAAACAACAGCAAGGCAATAGCTATTAGTGGAATGGTTTACCAACAATTAAAAAAAAAAAAAAGAATCAGCAATCAGAAAGTGCTCTTTTGACCATTTTCAGCTGAAACATTTAGTGACATCCCCAATAAATATAGTCAACTGATGATAAAGATATACTTGTTTAATATTAGCTAACTTAAACATTCAGTAATAGATTTTATTTCATATTAATGAAATCGAAACATTCCCCATTAAGAAAGGGCTGAGATCCCTGAGAACATGTGAGATAGGGGAAGGGGGCGGGGCTTATAAGTGACGTCAGTTAATATTGGAGTGTCAATCTCCTGTTTTAGTGGAGAGAAAAAGTCTCCTCTTTTTTTTCACTGATTCATCCTCATGAATATTTTAAAGGAGTCATGTCATGATTTTTAATGTTTTCTTTTTGTTTGGGTATGTAATGTTTCTGTTTGTGCATGTCTAAGAGCTGCAAAGTCACAAAGCTCATAGTCTCCCAGAAAGAGATTTATTTTATCTAACAAAGAACACTGCTCCAGACCAGCCCCAAATGCCTCGTTCAAAGTCCAGATATTACTTCCACAAAATGTTTACATCACAGAGGGCAATAAAATGGGTTGGTGAGACAATCATTTCAATAAACTACCAGTGACTTTAAACTCATGCGAAAGCTATGGCGCTATCTTGACTGACTCCAGGGCTATTTTAGGTTAGACAAAAAACAAGTTTGATGTCTTTAACATTATATTAAACAGCTCTTGATACTGAGACTTTACTGCATTGTAAACTAGTGAGTCACATCTTTGCTATGTTGCATACAGTAGATAAATTCTACACACCCCTGTTAAAATGGAAGATTTTTGGGTTGTAAAATAAAACGAAATGAAGAGAACTCATGTCGGATATTTTCCCAACTTTAATTTGATATAGTGACCAACAAAATCCAAGTGGAAAATAATTAAATATTAAAAAAAGAAAAAAAAAACCCTTACAATATCCTGGTTGCCTAGCTACAACTACAAAAATAGATTTAAATTTGGAGCTGTCCATTATTATCTCTCTATCTTGACTAGAGCAGCAGTCCCAGCTGAAGAGAAGAAGCCCGATAGTATGATGCTGCCACCACCATGCTTCAAACATATCTTTTAGAATTATGCCCAACATGTTCTACCTTGTTCTCATCAGACCATAGCACATTTTGCCACATGGTTTAGACAGGCTTAGATGTTTTTATTTCCATGAGAAATAAATGCAGAAAATAAATGAGTGAATAGTACTTGCCCTATATTCCTGCAGCTCCTTTAGTGTTGTTGTAGGCCTATTGGCAACTTCCATTATAAGTTTTCTTCTTGTGCTTTCAACAATTTTAGAGGGACATTCTGTACATGGTAATATCACTGTGGTTCCCCATTTTCTCCACTTATAGATGATGAACTTCACTGTGTTCCATAGTGCATCTAATGTTTTGTAAATTATTTTATACCTCTCTCCTTATCAACTTTTCAACAATGAGATCCTATACATGCTTTGTAAGCTCTTTGCAGATCATGGCTTCAGAAGTTGGATGAAAGCAAGAAGAAAATCCTACAAAAACAGCTGATCATATCTTGATCTTGAGGTTAATCAGAATTACTTCAGTAAGGACAGATGTACAATAATTACTTTGTAAGGAGTTTGAATGTGATTGGTTAATTCTGAACACAGTCACATGCCCTATTAGGGTGTGCACACTTTTATGTTCACACTGCAGCCAGGTTATTATAGGTTTTTTCTTTATATTTTTTTAACCTCTAATCCCCCAACCCCATATTATTTGGTTGATGTACAAAGACCTGACATGATGTATCTTGCAAAAACTTGCCATTTGTGGTGTGTCGACTTTTTATATCCACCCTATGAGGGATCATCTTAATGGCTGCGCTGTGAAAAGGTTAGCATATTTTGAGTAAAATGAATTTAAATGAACTTTGTATGCAGCGCCAAGGCATCAAATCCAAATGCAAAATCTTTTCATTGTTTTCTCAGAAGTGAAATAAAAAAATGTTTTTTTTTTTTTTTCTGGACTTACAATAGATATAAAAATGTGGCTTATCCACAGGAAGATAAAGGTTTTTGTTTGACCAAGCCAGAGTCTTGACCTGAATCCAACTAAAATTTTTTGGGGTGACCTGAAGTGAGCTGTGCAACCTTACAATCTGATTAATCTTGAATTTTTTGTAAGAAAGATAATATTATACAAAATATTACAAAGTCAAGATGTGCCATCCTGATAGACTCTTACCCAATAAAGAGTGGTGTAATAAAAAAAAGGTGCTTAAACAATGTATTAGTGTAGTGCAGACTTATGCAACTAGGTTACTGTAGCTTTTTAAACTTTTATCTATTTGAAAAAAAGTTTCTGCTTTTTTTACTTAATTTTTCATACGTTGTAATTTCACATTGATGGTGGAACACATTCTGACATGATTTATCTTAGTTTCATTTTTTTTATACCACAAAACTCTGCAATTTAAGAGGAGTGTGTAGACTTTTTATATCCATTGTACTATCATATTTGTGCCTCTAACACTGCAGACCAGGGACAAAAACTTCTGAAACACCCATTTTGATTTCACTCTAAAATGTTCCACGCATTTCAAACATGCTGTAGCCTTGACTTACTACTGTGAGATGCTTTAACTGGAATGTAATAACAAAATAATTATTTTCCTAGCACAGCTATTTCACCAAATCCTCTTCATTTCACCTACGTTTAATCATTTGCACATATATACGCACTCTCTGTATAATCCATAGCTTAGTAAACAAACACTGGGGTACCGCTGCTTGATCTTCCAGTTATCATTTTATTACACAAGACATTTTTGCATCTCAGCTGCTTGATATGCATGGCATATGAGGCGCACAGCCACACAAATCAGTTATTATCTTTAAACACCTAAAGGGCAAAGGCTTTGTGTCGACACTAATTGAAAGAGAAATTACATTCAATATCAGGTTGATATTTCGGAGTTTGGTCACAGTTGAGCTAAGTAGCCGTGCTGTAGGCTGCTTGAGAAGGAGTATATGCTGAATAACAAATAGTACTATAGGTTTTTTGGTGTATGAACTAGTGACATTACTCTTAGTTTTGTTAGGAGGGAGCAACCAATAATGTCCTTAACCAGACAACAAAAACAGCATTAACAGCTCAATTAATTTCCTCCTGCTGTTTCCTTGCTTGTTAATCCAAAGGGAGTAAATACAAACACACATGCTTGTCTTACTATTCGTGTGAAGACCTTCCACTAATGTAATTATTAATGCAGTTATTAATACACTACATTAATTAATACATTATTAATACACTCACCTGCAGATCACTTTAGGAAAGAAAATTCAATATTTCATGAGAAGCATGTCTCAGGAGAATTGTTGTCAAAATGTGATAAGATGATCAAACCACTACATACAAAGTGTCACTGCACATTCATTAGAACAGCAGAATCAGTTTAATAGTGTTTTATAGTAAAAGAACAAAACAAAACTGCATATAAGTAACTAGTAGCTCAATGGATAATTAGTAAATAACATGCAATCCACATGCTGTAGCAGCTCTTTGCGTTATCAGAATCAACAGTATGTACTAATTACCATATTTGGATTTTCAAACATTTAAATGTATTTGCAGTGCACAAACTTAAGGCTAATGAGAAATGTCCATGTTTCGGCTAAATAAGCAACGAGCGTGTAAAAGCTACTCACGGTCACTGCAGCGAGGGCCGCCATAAGTGGTCATGGTGCAGTCGCAGGTAAAGCCTTCCCACTGCTGGAGACACACACCCTGATGTGAGCACGAGTCCTCTGAGCAAGTAGTGCCTGGGCCAGCTGCAGGAACCATAGATATGAGAATACATTACACTCTACAGGAGTACAGGAGTGTTCAAATCAGTAGCCTGGGCACATAGAACAAACAGATTTTGTGTCCTGGGTAGTAATAACCAATAAATAAGAATCTGAAATTAGAGCAGGGTATTTCTAAAGGAAAAACAGTTAACAGAAACGAATGTATGCAAAAGGTGGCGCTACAAAGTATTAACTTAAGGGGGCTGAATAATAAGCCAATTAGTATGCATTATTAGGTAATAATATTTATTATACTGATTAGAATAAAAGTTTTTTTTAAATTAATGTAATTAATTACTTTGTTTAATCACATTCTATTGGGTACCAGCTGCTGTGATGAGAAACAGGATTAGCCAATTAGGATGCAGTGTTTTATCTTGTTTCTGTTTGAAAGCTAATAACCAGTAGTTAAACTATAAGCACAGAGACAAGGAGGTGAGAAGGAGTAGTAGAGTGCATCTCAAACAGCTCCCTTGTTCAGTAGTTAGTAAATCAGTATATTGTGCACACAAGTTTGGGCACTGGTAAGGACCCTGGCTCACTACACATAGGGACACGGATAACTGAATTTCCCGTGATACAGTCCCTTGCGAAAGTATTCAGCCCCTTTGAACTGTTCGACCTTTTGCCACGTTTCAGGCCTCAAACATAAAGATCTAAAACTGTAATTTTTTGGGAAGAATCAACAACAGGTGGGACACAATCATGAAGTGGAACGAAATTTATT
>JAFFST010050001.1:153217-174037 GCA_022414735.1 Noturus placidus
TCTTCACAAAAAATTACAGTTTTATATCTTTATGTTTGAGGCCTGAAACGTGGCAAAAGGTCGAACAGTTCAAGGGGGCCGAATACTTTCGCAAGGCACTGTATATATATACATATATATATATAAAATATAAAATTATAGTTGTCATCTATATTGTTTTGAAATTGTTAGAGGTAAGATTTAAATTTCAAAAGTGATCTGAACCTTACAATTTCATATTTAAAATTTTCATATTTAAAAATTGTAAGTAATAGGAAACTCCATTTTAACTTATAATTAATTTTAACTCACTGTCAACTTCGAAAAATTATATATTTTGAACACTTTGACTTCCGTGTATCAGTTTCCGCACTGTTGATTATCAATTAATCAGATTACACCTGGTGTCTTTTTTCCACAATGGTTTGCTCTAAATTTCTTGTTAAACCTAAAACTTTCACATAGTTTAACTAGTAACAAAAATTATAAAGCATTAATGACATTTTATTGAGTATCATTAGATGCTGTTGTAATGAATCCTGGGATTAATAATACTTGATAATGAGCTACTAAATGTGTTTTTTCTTTAAAAAAAAAAAAAAAAAAAGCTCGAACATAGGTTTCTGTTGTTTATTTTTTGTTTACTAACCCATTGATATTAATAACTTTGTGTTATTATATAGTGTTATTATTTAAACAGTGTTGTGTGTTTTAATTCAATTATCTAAACATGGCAAATCCTTTACTAATTATATATAAGACAGAGCTGCATTTACAAAATATCTCATTTGTTATTTGGTGCAAAATCCGTAGCCGTGTAATAACATTTATCTGTCTACTCTATTGGGTTCATAGTGGCTCTGTACTTTCTAATATGGAAATAATTTGGTCAAAATATTTAAAATGGCAATTTAAATCAACAAGAGCTAAATATGATTAACTCTTCATGAATTGTAGTAAGAGCTGAAGTAATAATTCTCAAAATTGCGGTTCGAGGTCAGAGTTCAATGTTCAATGCAGTTTTCAGTTTAAAAATCACTGCTTTTTTCTCTTCGGCATAATTTGTGATTCAGAAAAGGTGTTACAGGTTGTACAGGAAATTACTTGAGGCTGATGAGGTTTTAATTTAAAAAGAACAACAACAACAACAAAGAATCTGAGAAGAGTTATTCATAATATATGGGTAGATTATAATATATAAACTGATTATTTTCATATGTATCCATTGCTTGCTTGTAAATCAAGAGTTGTGTTTCCTTTCCTGTGGGAAAAAATATTATCACAGTTTCACTTGAAGGAATGTATTTCCAAAACACATTTTAAATTTGAGGAATAAGAAGAAATGCTTAGCCTAGTGTAAGTGAAAATGGTAACAATTTAGGATACAGTTTCATGTAGTGAATACAGCAGTTATCTGGCATTTGGAAGTTACTTAGCTGCTTTTTATATCCTTACCTTATATAGTAGATCAGCCAAGGAATCCTTTAAATGTAAAATAATTTTCACTGAATCCTTCAGAACACAATCCAACTTTTCGAATATTAGGCTCATTATTGAAATATGTACAAGGATTTTCTAGCTTATCATTAAACCCACTGATGGTAACTCATGTTAACAGTCAAAAGGTTAATACATATAGGAACTGACACCCAAATGTATTTTGATACAAATGTATCAAAATACATTTGATAATAATATGCAAACAAACAAACAAAAACAAAAAATTCAACCCCATGGACAACTGGGGTTCCCTGGAACCACTCTGTAGATAATAACTTAATAACTACTCTTTCTAGAGACAGACAGGTTAATCAATGATTAGGAAAGTGACTGTGACACTTTGTAATTATTGTCGGATATTTGGCTCTCAAATCATTGTCTGAAAATATAAAGAAATAAAAGGAAAAAAGTGGCTGCTTTTAATTATACAGTATATCTCATAAGTGAGTACACCCCTCACATTTTTGTAAATATTTGATTATACCTTTTCATCTTACAACACTGAAGAAATGACACTTTGCTACAATGTAAAGTAGTGAGTGTACAGCTTTTGTAACAGTGTAAATTTGCTGTTCCCTCAAAATAACTCAACACACAGCCATTAATGTCTTAACCGCTGGCGACAAAAGTGAGTACACCCCTAAGTGAAAATGTCCAAATTGGGCCCAGATAGTCACCCCCAAACCCCCCACCCCGGGTGTCAAGTGATTTGTTAGTGTTACAAGGTCTCAGGTGTGAATGGGGAGCAGGTGTGTTTAATTTTGTTGTCATCGCTCTCACACTCCCTCACACTGGACACTGGAAGTTCAACATGGCACCTCATGGCAAAGAACTCTCTGAGGATCTGAAAAAAGAAATGTTACTCTACATAAAGATGGCCTAGGCTATAAGAAGATTGCCAAGACCATACAGCGGTTTAACAGGACAGGTTCCACTCAGAACAGTCCTCGTCATGGTCGACTAAAGAAGTGGAGTGCAAGTGCTCAGCGTCTTATCCAGAGGTTGTCTTTGGGAAATAGACGTATGAGTGATGCAAACATTGCTGCAGAGATTGAAGGGGTGGGGGGTCAGCCTGGCAGTGCTCAGACCATACGCCGCACACTGCATCAAATTGGTCTGCATGGCTGTCATCCCTGAAGGAAGCCTCTTCTAAAGATGATGAAGAAAGTCCGCAAACAGTTTGCTGAAGACAAGCAAACTAAAGACATGGATTACTGGAACCATGTCCTGTGGTCTGATGAGACCAAGATAAACTTTATTTGGTTCAGATGGTGTCAAGCGTGTGTGGTGGCAACCAGGTGAGAAGTACAAAGTAAAGTGTGTCTTGCCTGCAGTCAAGCATGGTGGTGGGAGTGTCATGGTCTGGGACTGCATGAGTGCTGCCACCACTGGGGAGCTACAGTTTATTGAGGGAACCATGAATGCCAGCATGATCCCCTCCCTTCGGAGACTGGGCCGCAGGGAAGTATTCCAGAATGATAATGACTTTAAACACACCTCCAAGACGACCACTGCCTTGGTAAAGAAGCTGAGGGTGAAGGTGATGGATAAACCCTATTGAGTATCTGTGGGGCACCCTCAAACGGAAGGTGGAGGAGCACAAGATCTCTAACATTAACCAGCTCCGTGATGTCATCATGAAGGAGTGGAAGAGGACTCCAGTGGCAACCTGTGAAGCTCTGATGAACTCCATGCCCAAGAGGGTTAAGGCAGTGCTGGAAAATAATGGTGGCCACACAAAATGTTCACACTTTGGGCCCAATTTGGACATTTTCACTTAGGGGTGTACTCACTTTTGTTGCCAGCGGTTTAGACATTAATGTCTGTGTGTTGTGATTTTGAGGGGGCAGCAAATTTACACTGTTACACAAGCTGTACTTTCACTACTTTACATTGTAGCAAGGTGTCATTTCTTCAGTGTTGTCACATGAAAAGATATGATCAAATATCTACAATAATGTGAGGGGTGTTCTCACTTTTGTGAGATACTGTATGTATGCAAACTCCAAAATGCTGGGTAGTTTCCGTATGTCGGGGAAAAGATGGTACCAGGACAATCAACCTTGTTTATACTAAAAACTCCTCATAGGGTTTAGATATTAAAGAACACAACACAAAAAATGGAGGAAATATTGTATAAGTAGGAAATTCAGATAAATTTCAATTTCATGTAAGAATTGTACTTAAGAAAGACATTTCCCAAAATTGTACACTTTTCATCTTTATCCTTTTGTGTGTCATTTCTTTGTCTTTACCAATAATACCTTTGTAAACCTTCTTGAACATTCTGTTGTACACATTTACTGTATTTTCTTCACATAAAACATTTTTTTTAACTGAAGAGGCTGTCCATTTGCTCTCAAATTTGTAATAATTCTACAATTTCCCATATTTAAGAAGTGCGCATGTCAGCTGAACGAATAATTTTCGTGTTCTCAAACTATTACATTTTCATTTATAACACTGTTATGAAGCACTAAGGTACACATTTCACAGCTTCCTGAATGTATTGTGAGTAAAAATGATCACTTCAATTAATGGTAATGTGAAAAAAAATTCTTAGAAGCAACTTGTGACCATAGATTTTGGTGAGGTAGGATGACATTAATAACAACATTGCCTCAAACAAAATGACATCAAGAGGCTATCATAGGCAACTATCTAGTAAATCTTTAGAGTATCGCCATAATAGGAAGTTAAGAGTCGCCAGACTAACAGCATGTTTTGAGTGGTTTTAATCCTACCTTTGCTCAACTTTATTGATACCACAGGTGTGCGTTCTGTCACAGTGTGTAAGGCTCAATATCTGAAGAGCTACCATCATTAACCACGGTGAAGGAAAATATAAAACTTCTAACTCAAAACACCTGAGACATTGTGAGAAACAAGGTCACCATATTGTGCATGCATTTCTCATGTTCGCATATTATACACATTCCCTCCCAGTCACGTAACACAATATATCTTACAATAGATTATTATTATTATTATTATTATTATTATTATTATTATTATTATTATTATTACTATCAGTCAGCATTTTTTTAGATCAGCACCATTCATTTATTCTAATCTCTCAATCACATGATTGTATGCTTTCTGTAGATAAGAGAGACTGTACAAAATGTCTGCGCTGACTAAATGATTTTGACACATCTTGTTGCTGAGCACTGGATTTTCACAACCTTCTATTTCTATAGTATAATACACTTCCACTTACAGACTGAAGGCTCGGGGGATCATAATCCAACTTAGTGTTTGAAAACTGAGAAAGTCAGATCTGCTATAAAAAGTAAGCGTTAAATGGATGATTTGCCTAATTTGAAACACTTCAGCGGTTCACTCTCCTTCCTCTCTGACTATCAAACTCCACCAAAAGATGCCATGTTTGAGAGACAGAGAGGGATGTGAGAGAAGATGGAGGGAGGGGCAGAGAGATACAGACAGATAAGAGAAGAGCGGTTAATATTTTTAAAAGAGAGAGAGAGGGAGAGAGAGAGAGAGAGAGAGAGAAAGAGAGAGAGAGAGAGAGGACTAAGAAGTGAGTGACAGAAACAGAATTGCAAAGACAGTCTTATAAAAAGAAGCATTTCAGGTATGAAAAAAGGGAACACTTACTAAGGTTACAGTCTATCCCGATACAATCTGGTGGAGAGAGAGAGTGAAATGGTGAGATAAAAAAACAACAAACAAACAAAGGCTTCCAAAATCATAATAATAAAAAGACATCCTTCAAGGTATAATCTGCAGACGAGCAAACAGCATTGCATGAAGCACACCATCCGGGGACTAGCCGAGAGTCAATCCTGCCCCTTTCACACAGCTCCACACCCACGGACACGGGAGCTCAGAAAGTCCATTTCATCCTCGCCATGTGACTTTCTGCTTGTGACACCTGGACATGTGCACATCAGCCTACAGCAAGTCACCAGTGTATTAGGTACACTTATCTTGCAGACATTTCATCTGCCAAACCTACTATATAGGTGAACACTCTGTAGGTATACAATTACTGAGCAACGGGACTCGTTTATCAAGCTGGATATGAATAATGTATTCATAAATTTTGTGCAGGAATATTTACGTAAAAATGTGGTATACTGTTAGATTGGAGAAACACCTGTATCATAAGGAAACTCCTAAGTGTGTAGATTTGCATATAAGGACACTCACTGCTGTGAACACTGACTGATAACTGCCAATGGGTTGCTGCAATTTTTTTCAAATATATATTACAATTTCAAGTTTAAATTGCTTATTTATTTTGATTAAATTTTTCAGATTTGGTTGTTTATTAATTAATATTAATGACTTAGATGAAAGCAATCAAAAATAAATCCATTGGTTAAGAAAAATAATACTCATAATAATATTCAATTAGGCAATAGAAATGGTGCTGTATAATAGTAAGAAGAGTTAGTGTGTGTCTGGTTTCTCTGACTCTCTGCAGCGGCTGAAATGAATTACCTGAAGATTTAATGCATGCCACCCTAAGGAGACACTCTTTTGGTTCCTGTTTGCACTTTAGTCGTCATTTTGTTGTTTTCAGATATCTGTGAGCTTTGCCTTTTCTGGAGCTTTGCGCAGTAAATTAACTTTGCCGTGAACATGCACAGTACTTTATGTGATTGGTGTTCATTAACATACATGTGTGATTATGAAAAAAAAAATCTGGAATATCTGGTAAAGCAGTGATATTGAGTTCAATTTGGCCTACAAAACTTTAATAAAAGATTGATACATGAGGTCCAGTGGGTCATCCCACATCTAACCAATTACTGACCAGATATTATTTGGGTGGTGGATCATTCTCAGCAGAGCAGTTACAAGGATGAGCAGTGTGGCCTACTTGCCACTTTATTATGCACTCCTATAAAAGAGAACAGAACTTTTTTTGAGCAGAATTGGTTTTCGGTGTGTTTGCTCCTTCATCAGTGACAGCTTTTTATTAAATCCGTGATGTTGGTTGGATATATTTGATTAGTGGTCTGTTTCTCAACCCAGCAGCGGTAACAAGGTTAAAAACAAACAAACAAACAAACAAAAAAAAAAAACAGTAATTGTGCTAATACAGTCTTAGAACACAGTATCTGGCAGTGTCAATTCGATGCTGAAAACGGTCCACCATCCAAATAATATCAGTCAGTGATGGTCCTGTGAGGTCCCGTTTCACTGGTAGAGGTGCTGAGACATTGTGTATTAATAGTCAGCAATTGTACACATACAATTGAATTTGATGTAATGACTGTAGATATTACTGATGACTCAGTGTATGTGCATGTTAGTGCTCTTCTTCTGACAGGCTTAACTCAGGTGAACAGCAGAAACTACTTGGCAAGACGATTGCTATGTCCGTTCGGAGTCTCCTGGAGTGGGTGGAGCTAAAGGGGAAGAAAGGGGCAGCCTGCACCAACAGCCAAATGTAACAATGCTGGCTTAATCAACAAATCTTTTATAGTTTCTTGTTATGTTTTTTCTCGTCTGAGAGAATTCAGTAGGAAAAGAAATTTCTTCACAATGCTATATAATGTTCAGTAGTCTAAGAAGGATAAGCATGGATCAGTCAGACTATAAATGCTCACTTTTTGCTGAAATATTTTGAGGTAAGATAAGTTACAGGAAAAATGTTTTTAAAAAATACATAGATATAGTATCATATAAATAGTGAAAGCACTTTGGCTGTGGTGAGCTCTCCAGCTGTCAACCACTACAGAAGAGTGAGCACAGACAGCCAGGGACCAGCAGCACTGACCTGCTACAGACAAACCCGCCCACTCTCTCTCTCTCTCTCACATACACACACACACACAATTTGTTTTATAAAATTACTCTCACTCTGTATAATCCCTATTATTCCAGCTAAAATGGTAAGATGAATGTTAGACTTATAAATGCAGTGAATAAGACAATAAAACTAATCTCTATGCATGCCATTTGTAGCATTTCTAAGATTACTGCGAACATGAATCTTGACACATTTTCCTGTATTAAGATAAGAATTGAAACCCTGTTTTAAACCTGTTTTGCATGTAATCCTATGAGAAATAGTCACAAGGAGGGTGAAAGTTTTTTTTTTTTTCTGAAATGGCTTTTCAGAAAAGAGCAGAATGAGTAGAATCAGAAGTTGGGGCAAGCGAGAAAAAAAAAATACTGTAGGACAAAGTGCTGGTCAAAATTAATCTTGTTAATAATTGAAAATTATTTATGTCCAATGTGATGTCCTAACATAAACTCTCAAAAAGTAGTCTCTGTAAAAGACAGATAGCTTACCTACACATTTTGAATAAATGTTTTATTGACACCCTAAAAACTGTCATTAAATTTAGTCAAGCAAACAGGTTTTCTTTCTTTTTTTCTTGCTAAAGGGAAATGTGTGAAAATCTTGTTCATGGTAATCCATATATTTTAGACTTGGCTGAAAAAAGGCTGGCGTAATGAAATTATACATTTGTGAAGGTATTGTTGTGTCCTAATGTGACTTCCAAACCCCCCCCCCCCCAATCACTATGTTATCTGGTAGAAAACAGTAACAGGTCTGTATGAAATGGAGTATAAATCCTCTAATTGGGACATCTCAATTTCCAGCCCGAGGCTGAACAATGCATGTCGTCTACACTTCAACCCCTTGCCACACACCACAAATTCACACAAATGCTGGAGCCACATCAAATATTTAAGATGTTTTCATGCTTTCCATTTTTGACTCATTGAAGGTTTGGGTAATTGTAATAAGAGCCTAACTGGGATATGCTACATTAAATAACATATTCATATGAGAGGTGTCAGGGCCAGAATGTTATTTATGTAAGATTGGAATGTGCATTGAAATGTGACTAATTACACTGAGCATATAGCAGAATGAATATGATATGCTCTTAGAGTATCTCAGTCAACTTCCATTGACTGTGTACGGAGATGCAGAGAGCAGAAAGAGCGACAGCCACATCTCCTGGGAATGTGGTGTTTGGGGCAAAAGGGGGAGTGGTGTCAAGGGGGGACTTAAAATAAAACCAGTGGATTTCACAGCTCAAAGTCTTATTATCCACTAGCTAAGTGAGCTGGTCTCCTGGCTGTCTGCTCCAAAGCTGCAGAGACGATAGCCATTGAAGGCTGTGGAGATGGAGTGAATGCTATGTTGAGAAGAGAAGAGAAGAGAAGGCAATAACAGGGTAAGAGAAGAGAAGAGAAGGAGAAATCAGGGTAAGAGAAGAAAAGAGGAAAACACAGTAAGAGAAGATAAGAAAACAGGGAAAGAGAAGAGAAGAATAATAATTTTTGATAATAATGAACTACAGAACCCCATGTGATGACGAAAAGCACCACCTGCTGAATCTACCCTCAGCACTGTTAATGCCTTTGGACATCATCCAAAGCGCAGCCAATACCAGAGTCAGAGGTCGAAGGTTACCTAAGTTGACGGTGAGTTTGACTTTTCCCCCGTCCAGCTCCAGGCGCAGGGTGTCGGCGGACTCTGAGGAGGTGGTGGCCATGAGCAGACCATAAGCCCTCTGGGACATAAAGCGCAGCGAGACGTCCTCGGCTTCTGTGTGCATGGCGCGAGGCATGAGCACCTTCAGAAACATGCTGCCATCATAACTCAGCACTGTGGACTCTGCACAGGAGGAACACCAAACAGCAATTTATTATCTCATTATCTGGTTATTCACAATTAAAACATGGTGCGGGTGCAACAGAGCATTTTTGGATTACGTTTCTATAGCAATTTATATTATTACACATTTACGTTAAAAATAATTTAAAAAAAAACGAAAAAGAAATCCTTCATGCCTGAAACACTCTCAGTATACCAGACTAATGCACTGAACGCTACAGAATAAGGCTCAAGTATGCTCACTAACACTCTATAGCTACAGGCTGCACAATCAGAACACTCTTGTGTGACAGCGTGTGGTAACAGTGTGATCTGAAGACACATCCATGGAGTTTCTGCTTTGCTAACATGCACATAGTGAATAAAAGAATAAAAAAACGCAGTATGGGGGATAAGGTTGAGCTTTAATGTGTCTTACTCACTCAGCTAATCTGGATTTAAACACTGGTTAGAATAGAAGTGTATAATTTTCACAAGATTACCTGGAATATGCTTCATATGCGTGCCAATATAATGGAAATAGGAACATGCGAAGACAAGGGTGAGATTGTCACAGGTAGAAAGAACCGGCGAGCTGACAGAATTTCCAACAAATATGATTTGCTTTCTTGCTGTGCAATGCTCAGCCATATCAGAACATCACCTTGTTAGCCATTGTGCTCTGCTTATTGTTGTTCCGTGCATAATGACGCAAGAACAGTATAATTCTTATTTAGCAGCTAAAGTTAATTTAATTATTTTTTATAGATGAAAAAATTCTGTCAGTTGTATGCTGGCAGATTTTTGTCAGTACTAAGGCAAGAATAGCATCTGAGGCGGAAAAAGGCTTATCCCAAACCAAATTAACAATATCAATAAAGAACAATATCTCAGCAAGAAGCTCTGTGTTTGCTAATTAATGTAATAAATTTTACCCTAATTATATCGAAGCTTTACTATGGCGGTAGGGCGGCAGTGGCTCAGTTGGTAGAGCGGGTTGTCCACTAATCCACTAACCGTGGGGTTGGCGGTTCGAATCCCGGCCCGGGTGATCCCATGCCGAAGTGTCCTTGGGCAAGACACTGAACCCTAAGTTGCCCCCAATGGCAAGCTAGCACCTTGCATGGCAGCTCTGCTCCCATTGGTGTGAGAGTGTGATCTCGTTAGTAAGTCGCTTGTAAATGTAAAAATGATATTTCTGTAAAGCTGCTTTGAGACAATGTACCATTGTAAAAAAGCGCTATACAAATTGATAATAATTTAAAAAAAAAAAATAACTATGAACACCCTACTCACCTAAAAAAAATCTATTCAAAATATACATTTATTTTGCATGCACATATCAATCACGAATGACTACTGTAAGAATATATATGATTAGAATCAGTCACAGTGACAGATAATATTAATACATCATTTCTATGTTATAATGTTCTCAAAATGTCAAGAAATCAGGCAGACTAATAGTCAAAAAAAAAAAATTCTGATCTACGATCTAATTTGAACAATCCAGCTAATTTATTTATCATTCAAGCTAAATTTAAGTTTACTAAGACCTCATTCCATAACACCAGGACTGACATTTGATCCTACTAATTTACACATTTGGTCTCCATTAGGCAAAAATTACTGATGTGCTTCTCTCATTGATATTCCACTTGGAGACAACAGATGGCAGAAGTGAGTTATAAATCCCACAGCACTACCAGAACACAAACAAAGGGCAAAGTAAATTTGTGCCACTGTGAATAAGATTCCATTTCTGTAAGCTTGTGGCTCATGTGGCATTAATCATTTCTGCTCAGATCACAAACAGTACAATGCAGTACAATGCTCCAAGTACCCCTCTGCTCTCTACCCTCCACCATAAAGCCTTTCCACCCTCACCGGTTTCACAGTTGGGTCCCAGGTATCCGGTTCCAGTGCAGTCGCATATGTGTCGGTTCCAGCCTTCGTGGCAGTGGCTGCCGTGGGCACAGGGCTCGGTGCTGCAGCGCCGGTGGGTCTCACGTGTGCAGGATACACTGACGCCTGCTGCACTCTGCAGCTCAGCCAGACGCCGCAAGTCCCGGCTCCGGCCATCCACAAACATGTCCCGCATGCAGCCCACAAAACCCAACCGCAGAGATGCTGTCCACACCTCGGGGGGCAGAGGATGAGCCTTGCTTTCCTCCGGGAGACCACCAAGGTACATCTCACCATCCAGGTCCAGGATCTCACTGCCTTCGTTGGTAGAGAAGGGCATGTTGCGGCCGTTCACTGAGATGGAGCCTAGAAGAAGAAAGGAGGGGCCGTGAGAAAAACTCTCTGATATGAGTGTGTGGCCTAGGTATCTAGCATCAGATAATATTGAGGTGAGGTATGTAATAATCCAAAGCTACAAGAATTGAAATCCTCTGGTGTGAAGCAGGGACATTAGCAGGTGCTGTCCTTTGGCACTACTGTATATCAGCATCCTTATGATCCACATTGGAGATTTGAACCAGTAACTAGTAGTAACATGGATGGATCTTAGTCTACAGAGATGCACAAGTTAATTTTAACCCTTAATAGCCTGTGATGGCAGCCACACCATAAAATATCATTGTTTACATTTTGCATAATAATTTAGCAATTGTCAGTGGAATAGGCACAAAAAAAAGTTAAAAAATATGTGTTTTTTTTTCATGTTGCTAGGATTATAAACTGCACTCTGCAAATATTTCCATTATTAATCATTGCTGTTCGATTTTACATTAGTTGTACATTAGTTGTGTTATAAATACCAGGCCCACAGGTTTCTAACAAGCCCTTTTGACCAAGCATATGTTTTGTTCTTCAGTCCCTACACTAATCTTAATATAGCAGCAGATTTATGTGTGCCATCATTTTTATTGCCAATTAATCCTAAGTATCAAACCATGCAAGAATTTTAAATCCAAGTTGAAACCTTGTGATCTCTGAGTTGCACAATGTCTGATGAATTTTGGTTTTAACCAATTTAACCAGTGAACCATTTCCTGTTCTCTGGCTATGTGTTAATTTATTTTTCCCCCAAATGTATCGAATTTGTTCAAGCTAGGTAAGCATTTTGTAGCTAATGATATCATTGGTTTAATATATTGCACTGATTTCTGTAAGTGACCCTGTATTAGTCAGTGTTTGTATTGTAATACTAAATGTTTTCCATTATATTATTGAAGCTTATAAGTAGCCAAAAAAGTCTGAAATCCAAGATCTTGGAATTTCGTGTAAACTGAACTTAAGTTTGGATCTTACCATGTGTAAAAAACATGGACTTCCTTTTACTTAATTCTGATAGGAAATAAATACTTTTCTTAGGACCACGTGTAGCTAGAAATAAGCTTAAAGATCACATGGTTACTCTGGATGGTCTTTCTGTTTCATTATGTGCAGCAGTAAAATTCCTTGGATTGATTATTGACTCTAGCTTATCATTTGATGTTCATGTAGATAATATTACTAGGATAGCCTTCTTTCATCTCAGAAATATTTCGAAGATATATATATATTGTCACTACATGATGCAGAAATACTAGTTCATGCATTTGTCACCTCTAGACTAGATTACTGTAATGCCGTACTGTCTGAATGTTCCAGTAGGAGCATAAACAAACTCGAGTTAGTACAGAATGCAGCTGCTAAAGTCCGAACTAAAACCAGAAGATACGAACACATCACCCTGATCTTATCCACACTGCATTGGCTCCCAGTGAAATCTCGCATTGATTATAAAATACTATTATTGACCTATAAAGCACCAAATAGTCTCGCGCCACAGTATCTAAGCGACCTTTTGGTTTTTTATGATCCGCCATGCCAACTTAGATCAAAAGATGCAGGTTTTTTGACAGTACCTCGAATAGCGAAGGCTACAGCAGGGGGAAGAGCTTTCTCTTATAGAGCCCCACAGTTATGGAACAATCTTCCAATTAAATTTTTCGGGACTCAGACACAGTCTCAGTGTTTAAGTCTAGGCTTAAAATGTATTTGTTTACTCAAGCCTACCCTGACTAGACTTTCTGTTACCCTAGGCACAGTTCTAAGAATATTTTCTCTCCCTGTCTCTTTCTGTTGAGCCACAAATAATTTTATGGCGATACTAGAGATCCTGATCCTCTCTGCTCTCCGGACCTGCCTGATCCGTTTCGGATGTCCTAACTCTGGATGGAACTCTCATCTACTCCAATTCCAGATTGCTGGGACTACGGCTGCTTCAAAGGCCAAACAGACTTCATATAAAACCATAATGAACTTTTTCACACTATGTGTTGTTACACAGATGAGGATGGGTTCCCTTCTGAATCTGGTTACTCCCAAGGTTTTGTCCTCTTAACATCTTAGGGAGTTTTTTCTTGCCACTGTCGCCACTCTGTGACTTGCTCAGTTGGGATAAATTTGCATCTTTAATATCTGTATACTGTGTTGATATTTCTGTAAAGCTGCTTTGAGACAATGTCTATTGTAAAAAGTGCTATACAAATAAAATTTAATTGAATTTAACAAAAGCAATCTGACTATACTTATAAAAATGCTGGATTCATTTAGCAAATAATGAATCAGCTTTGAGTGAAAGTCTTAACTTAGCCTCTTTATCAGTTTCAATCAATAGAAACACTAATTAAATAAACAAAACAGCACATAAGCTTAATAAGCATTAAGAAGAACCTATCATCTGCTGCTTATAAAAGACTTTCCTAGCAGGAGCGACATATACAATTGCGCAATCGATCCGCAGAGTGGAAGGAATTTGTCGGTGTGAAAACAAACCCAGAATTGATTCTGGATTCATACTCAAGTATTCAGGCTCTATGGACACCCTTAAGCACGGAATCTTCTTACAAATGTGTTTCAACCCAGTGACTAAATTTATCTCCAAAAGGCTCATTTTCATGGTGTTTTAAAATTGTTTCCCCTTGAGATTGATAACAGATACAGAGATGATGGTTCCCATGTGAGTGTCTGAGACCTTTTGCAAATATCATTAAAGTATTTACTGTGTTAGACAGTATATAGAAGAATTCTAGAAACTGTTTTTATTGATTGCTTTATATATTACTACTTGCTTTTTTATTATAAAAAAAAAAAAAAAAAAAAAAAAACTTTAATTAGATCCTCGCTTAGATTTTCAATTTGTGCTTTTTAGCTGCAGCCCAGACCACTCTACAACTTGCATGAATCAGCATTAGCTGGACTAGAGTCTGTTAGGTTATGAACCCTTACAGGTTGATTAAGTACTTTTCATAATTGTACCTTCGGGTGCGTGCTCTTTTTGTAACTCTCTCTGTATAAAAGTGTCTGCCAAATGACAAAATGTAAAAATGTAATATAAATGCACTATATACAATATGCATCAGACGGTTCGTGGGTGGACTGTCTGAGGATAAGACTAAAAGAAGAGAAGTATTAGAAATGGATTAATCAGCAGATAATGCATGCATTTTCCCATTTTTTCCACTTAGAGTTTGGTATGTTTTGTCAAATGTGAAAGTGGAGCTTTATGTACTTAACCATGGCAGCCAGGATGATTTTGTTCTTAGCACAGTTTTAAGATTTACCCATTTCCTTGGTGAATACCAACAGAAAAGTCATCATCATGTGATCATGACCATGATCACACAAGGTCAGAATATAAAAAAAAGTACTGCTACGTAATGCTCGGCTACCGACCATTTTTATCAACCCAAATGACCCAGATGGCCTGGTGGTCCTCCACTCAGTAACATACATAACCTTGCACTGCACTTAACCTTTTCTCCAAACCACCAGGACAGTTTTCTTCAGAACTAGTGGACATTCCTGTTTGCATGTTTGAGTACCAACAGAAAAAAAAAAAAAAAAAAAAAAAAATACAGAAAACCCCACATAGGTTACCTAAAAAAGTTCCTGTATTGTTCGTCCTCTGGACACTCTTAGACAAAACAGCGTGACACGTTTAAACTCTGGTTCCCAATGCAGACACCGCTGTAGAAGATTTATAAACTGTGGCAGTAATCTGATTAAGGTTAAAATGATCAGGAATGTGTTTCAGAGATAGCATGGAAACCAAAACTGTTCATCTGAACTGTGTTTAATTACAGTAATCCTAAGGGCATGTTTGGTATATTTTTTATCCATATTTCATGGTGAAGGATGTGGTGATATCATAAATATATACAGGTTTAGGAAACATTTACAATATGTATTGCAATATGTGCTCTTTCTTCTCTCGCTCTCTCTCACTCACACACACACACACACACACACACACACACACACACACACACACACACACACACACACAGGAATGTAAACAGCATACAGTTCCGTAGGGTGAGGCAATTTGCTGGGGGTCTATCCTGCATAAAACCAATTGTTTCAGTCCCATCTCATATCTTGGTCACTTAGATTACAAAGAGGCTCAGGGGTATAAAAGAGTGTATGCTTACTATAACTCAGGGAGTGACTTGTAACATCATTTGGCTTGTAACATCAAGGAAGAGGCTTATAACATCAGAAGTGTCTTTTTGCCATCAGGGCTTTTTGCCATTAATGCTATTATCATCATGGATCCTATGTCAGACGTTGGTCAACATTTCTGTAAGTTACATCTGCCTCTATTCTATGTATGAATTCTTTTGTTATTTTGTTTAATAAATTCATTTGTTATTGCCATCTTTAAATACGCAGTGGTTCTTCCATAAAAGGTATTTTGTATTAAATGTGCATGACTGTATTTAAAAGGTTATTAGCAATAGTTTCCTAAACTAAAGTTGTCATATGTTAATGTCTCTTAGAATCGAACTCTGACAAGTTCATGTAAAGTGCTAATACTTGCAAGTTTAAATGAAACCTCTGACAAGTAAATAGGAAAGGCCTAGGCTTGCACGTCGATATAAACCTCTAAGCTAACACAAATAATTGTTTATTATAGGCTACTTAAAAGCCTCTTATGTAGGAACATCTTGTTGTAATGAAAGCTTAGCATGAAACAGTTTTACACTAATTATAATGAGAGCAATGAGGTATTACACTTTCAGCACTAACTAGAAGATTATCTTTTGGAGTCAGATAATTAATTAAGTATAGTCAGATATATAAACCATAAATTAAAACACACATTTCCTTCGGCTGCACTTATTTCCATCTTTGGTTATAGGAGAGCAGTTGGCTAAGTAATTGACGCTTAATATTTTAGCCCTACACTGCTTGAGATTGAGAAAATATTCAACTCACAGATTCATCTGGCCATAACAATGGCCAGCAAAAAAAAAAAGTCATTCCAAGCATTAGATTTTATCCCCATCTTGCACTGGTTCATACGGCAAGTTGTACCAGGTCCAGATCCCACTGTGGGATCACTATTTTGTGTGAAACTCAGATCCATTTCCACAGCTTTAAGAGAACATATGACTAGTTTATCTGCACTCAGTATTAACTTATCAGTCTGTCCCATGTTCACTTTTAGTGTAGACCCAAAGAGATACTCCAAAACACTGTTCATGCCAAGTATTTTGCTCATAGTGAGAAAACATTCCAATTGCCTGCAAACAACTAAAGCATAAAGATAGAGCATGAGTCAGACATTACAAGATGTCTGACTCTCAGAAAACTGGCCAGTACAATGCGGTGACTGTACAAATGCTGTCAGTATAGACAGTTGGTGAGGGTCATGTGCTTTGTTGGTAAACAATACATTGCATGATGTGATAGTACTTTTGAATAAATGGTCAGATTCTGATCTGACACTAACCATTTTTATTGGTCTGGGCTGTGTGGTGATCCAGCCACTGTTGTGGTGTCTAAAACCCAACTTTGCAGGACCCAGCGAACAAATTGGTATTGGACACTGCCATGCACTACATGTACATGTAATAACAGTGTTGGCTACATGGCGAGGTTGCATATTTGAGCCTGTAAAAAATAATTTAACAGAACTCACTTAACTTGATTCACTGAACAGACTCAGGTTAAGTTAATAGACTTGTTAGGGTAATAAGATTAGTTACTCTGAGCCAGCAGCACCCATCTCAAAACAATAGGCCACTTGTCTTGCTCAGTGATACAGTTAATTGTAGCAGAAATTATAATAAGTCAAAAATTACAATTACCATCATCCGCAGCATGCATCGACACTCTATCTGACAGTGCAGATTTAACAACAGCAATAACAAGATTAGCAAAAATCCAAAGATTAGGAGGCTATACTCAGCGTCTTGAATCTACTTCCTCTCCTACTTGAAAAGATGAGAATGGGAAAGAGCATGAGTAAGCTGTGATGGGGACCTTTTATAAGATACACATGTGGGGTCACAGTTACCAGGTGATGGGTCTGCGATCGCTATTGGAGCATAACAGACACCTATACTAGTTTCAAAGAAAACTGCCCTGGCAGTCCAGAGCAAAAAAGAAGTAGAACTTTTTTGACCCTGGGTATTCCAGAAACTTGAATAAATGTGAATAATAATAATTTAGGCATAATAATGCAGTCATACTACATATAGAATTGTTCAGTTCATTACTAAGGTTGTGCACTCTGTACCCAGTGCTGTGTCTTACCTTTGCGTCCCTCTCGCTGGAAGTCCACATGACACCACTCGCCATCATTCACCTTCTTGTTGCTGGCCTTTAACTTAACGCTGCCTGAACCCATGTCCATGAGGAGGTACAGGAAGCCATCCAGCAATTCCATGGCAAAAAAGTCGACCCTGGGTTGGTGCTCAAGTAAACCTTGCATGTGCCCGTGGCTGAACAGCAGCAGGCCGCTGGGCTCTGTGGTGCGGAAGTCAAAAGAAATTGAGCCAGTCTTCTTGCTGGTCCAGTGAGGGAGGCTGACATAGGCAGCTGATGTATCGAAGCTGATAGGATCAAGGGCAGCCACATCCTCACAGCGAAAGGTCAGGTCACCATGCAGGGCCACTTTGGGGTCCCGTAATTCAGCCAGCCGAGAAAGCTCCAGCCTAAACTCGTTATTGGTATAAACCACCTGGTGGAGAGAGAATGGTAAAGGGAAAGAGAGTCCTATTTTCAGTCCATGCGCATCCACATTGACAGGATGTAGAAATTTAGTAGCCTGCTACCCAATGTTAAAGACAAATTTTGGCTGATATATGCCCGAAGGGCCGGCGTTCACACTCAGTAAATACTCAGTTCCTGCTTAAGTGCCCACACGCATGAGTAAATTACATAAACATAACAGCCACATCTGCGCAAGAATACAAAGCAGGATTTCCTCCCCGGCGATGGATCCTGTTTTATTGTCGTTGAAAGTCTTATGGTTTCTTCAGTAAAAGGACCCTGGCAATGAATATGAAGAAGCTTCTGTAGCTGAGCTGGATTGGCACATCATAGGGTCAGTGTTCTCCTTGCTTATAATGTGTTATGAACTATGCAATGTGGTGGGCGATAGCCAAACTTAAATATATTTATTAATATACTGATGGTAATGGAATATATCATGGCATACATATTGTATGAGATTGTATGAATCTAAAAACAAACACTTTCTGGACTAAGTTTACATTAGTTACTGGACAGATGTTAGTGGTTCTCAGGGACTGGATAAAACAGGAACAAATGTAATAAAAGACGGCCTACATCAATTCTAAAATGAAAAAGACCAGGTATTGTTTATGTTATGAAAAGTGACAGAAATGTTTGAAAATAACCAGACAGCACACATGCTTTTAGCCATAGTTGGCACCAGCTGTGAAAATCATGATGCAACATCAGCAACTTTGTCTCATTTCATGTAGTTTGTTTTTTAATTGGGAAGATGTGAGTAAAACACCATTTTGAATCATTTCGCTAGTTGACTGTAGTCAGCCATATGGTTTCATCTAAACGGGAAGCTAAAAAAATTTGAATCTTCTTTTCACATGGGAAGAGTGTGGACATTAAACAAATCAGTAGTAAGCACAAAACTGAATAATAAAGCAGATAATCATAAAACAAAAATTATGCTTTACCGACTTGTTCTCAATTAGCGAACAACTTCAATGTGACGTCACTGAGCATGTTGTAAATTGTCAACGTACAAAGATGTTATGTGTTTTGTCTGACTTGTCTGGCTTGTGCATGCAGATGTTAAAATGTAAAAATAAATACCCCCAATGTGACCCTGTATAGGATAAGCAGGACAGAAAATGGATGGATGAAAATACTCCCAAAAAATATCCCACAAACTCACCTACATGCCTTGGATATTTTCAAATCCTAGAAATGCCCTTGCTTTATGCAATATTTGAGTACACAACCTTAAGTGTGCAAAAAGAGGTGACATCAAAATATCTTATAAGCTAGAAAGTGTTCCAGTGCACATTAACCTGTGACATGTTTGTTATTGATGTTTTCAATACAAGTGAGTAAAATGTGTTTGCAGCATTTTAGGTATTTATTTTATGTATTTTATGCAATAGCATGGCCAAAAAAGGTGTGTTTCCAAGCTTCCCATTTCCGTCGGCTCACCCACAAGCTTAACCTACCTCACATATACCATTCCCCTATTATATATAACCTTTACCTCAGCAAACACACAGTTAAATACAACAAAACATAATATAATGCTAAATAATAAATCATAATTGTTCATTGTCATACAAAAAAATGTCAATTTTGCATTTAAAATAGCAAATATAGCTATAACACAAAAAAGAAACTTTGTTTTGAACATCTATGATACACTTCATTCCCTTTGTGCATTCTTAAAATAAATGGCCTGTCATTAAATAAACAGACTAGGATGAATATTAAATAATTCTATGTTCACCTTTAAGATTATGCCACTCATGTGGGTGTGAATCTAACTGTCCCACCACGAGCTGCATGCTAGCAGTGACCTCAGTGAGAACGGTTTCAGCCCGCCACAGAATAACATGCTTTTCATTTTCACACCGGCCTCTATTCTAAGATGAAGACCGACGTTTTGTTGCGAGGTGTGAACTTGAGTGTCTCTGAAAATAACACAAACCAGCCACATTACCTGTCAGTGCCCGTGACAGAAGAATAAAAGCAGAGGTAGGAGCCAAATAAAAGGTGCCAGCTCAAGGAGAGAGAACATGAGAAAATGCAATTACGAGCAGTGGCTTCACAAAGCCCGGCACCTCGTCTGTGTCTTAAAAGGCATGTTAAAGCTGCCAATCCCAAATGGACACAGCATAAACTAATCAGCCAAACTGTGTTAGAAGCTTAAAGAACAAACAACTCAAGAGTGATTGGCACCTTTCAAAACAGTGGGCTGTTGCAAAATGATATTGTAAATTTCCCAGAAGAAAATATGGTCGTCTCAGTCACAAGGTTATGATGGATCTTTCAAGATAATGACAATCTGAATCAATTTAAAAATGGTTGCAGTAACACAAAAGTCATGCAGTGGGATCATTAGTTTCTGGATTTGAATCCTATTTCTAGGAATTTGAATCGAATAATACTAGATAATGTAGTGTTGTTAATTTCTTCAGAGGAGACCACCAAATTTAAATGAAAATGTTTTAAACATTTTCTATAAAAAGGAATGCCCCTCTCAGCGCAATGAGTTTGGGTGTCAAACAAAACAGATGCTTTCATGTCATTCTGTTTTAAGTTCATGTTGTGTGCTTTTGTTTATATTAACTATTGTGTTCTTGTTTCTTTTGTAGTTCTGTCTCCGCCTGTCTCCGTTCTGTCTATATATATATATGTATGTATGTATGTATGTATGTATGTATGTATGTATGTATGTATGTATGTATGTATGTATGTATATATATATATATATATATATATATATATAT
>JAFFST010050001.1:185068-206606 GCA_022414735.1 Noturus placidus
AGTTGCCCCCAATGGCAAGCTGGCAGCTCTGCTACCATTGGTGTGTGAATGTGCTCTCATTAGTAAGTCACTTGTAAATGTAAAAATGATATTTCTGTAAAGCTGCTTTGAGACAATGTACCATTGTAAAAAAGCGCTATACAAATTGATAATTATTATTATTATTCCTGAGAGGTTGAGATATAGGTAGCTCACAAGTACCTCCTCCTCCTTGGGCATAGTTATATACCTGTACTGTTCATTCCCCATGATGGACGAATAATCCGATGTTCTGGGGCTAGTGTACGTTTTACTCCAGAAGTGTGATAATGCGACATTTATTTTCACTTGGGAGAAAGCGCTCATCCAGCCTGCTACAAGCCACTTCCTCTTCCCAAGGTCAGTCTAAATTCAGTTTTTCTACAGCCCTAGTAATCACTTCAAGCAGCTTGAATGGCAGGATATGTATGGCAGGATAAGCGATTTAACTATTCTCTTAAGCTATGTATGGCAGGATAAGTGATTTAACTATCCTATTGGCTCTGCTCTGGGTATGGCTTTGGCAGACCAATACGGTGGGAGCTACACAATTATTTAAGGACCCTTATTTTGGTCAGTGCATATGTGTCTTGGTGATTCGGAGTTCCTCGCTTCCTGGAATTTCCATTTTCCCATTTCCGTTCAGTCTAAGAGCAGCGCTGGTGGTGCGTGCATTGTGGCGAGCTGGAGGCAGAGATCGCGCGAGAAATGGTGTTCAGTGATCACAACATTAGTCGGCGGCTGAATAATATATAAATGTATATTGAGCCACGGTACCTGTGAGTAATCATACAACTCCGTGTCTGGTATTTGTTCAACCCAATAGTAAGAGTGGGGAGTTAAGCATCTAAATCTTTTCTTAGACAAATCCCTAGCCTTTACATGTGATGCCACTGCATGTGACGCCGCTGCTCTTTTGCTTTACTGTCATTTTCTTGACTGTTTTGCTTGATCGTTTTCTTGATTTGTTTTGCTTTACCGTCATTTTCTTTATTGTTTTATTTATTGCTTTGCTTTAATTAGTGGTTTGCTTAATTTATTGTTTTGCTTTGCTGTATAGTTTTGCTCAACTGCTTTGTTTATGGGCATTTTTCTGGGCTGTTTTTTTTCTGCGGGCTTTACTTTTGCTGTGTTGCTTAGCAGCACACTTGGGCTGTCTGTTTACGTGCCTCACCTCTGCCATGCTGCATATCAGCTTTAAATTGTTGCTGGTGTAATTTTTATTTTGTTTTTCTGTTTGTGTTGTCTTTTCTTTGTCTGTCGTTGTGCTGGTGTAGTTTTGTTGCTATTTTTGTTGACTTTAGTTTTGGATGTATGTTTGGCTTATGTTCTGCAACCACATGTAGTGTGAGACACTAATTGGCAAATTAGTGTTTTCCAGCCTCAAACCTGTTCTTTCAGGTTTGTTTTCCACATAACCACCTTACTATTGATGGGGTGTATGCTATGCATTATTGTCTTCCTGCTATAGTGGCTACACTTTTCATTTTATTTCATTTCATTTTAATGTTTACCATATTTCTGGTTTGCTTAGGTGCTGTTAACTGCATCTATTGCATGTGTTGGTGTCAGTGGGCCACACCACGGTGTCTGTAATATATATATATATATATATATATATATATATATATATATATATATATATATATATACAAAGAAAAAAAATGTATATCATTTTGGTGTGTTTGTGTAATTTTGGGTTAACGGGTATTTTCTTTCTCTCCAGGAGCCAGTGAGTCTTGGTGGGACAGAGGAGGCTAGTTGCATTCGTTCGGTAGTGTGTGCTTCACAGCGTACTCAGTGTGCCAACACAACAACTTTCTTATGGTGTAAGTAGTGTTTGATGATTTTGGTGTGACTTGAAGTGGGTTTGGATGACCCCCTGAGCTGTAGCTGGCCTGCCTTGTTCCGGCCAAGCCTGGGCCTGGAGAAGTGCATAGTTTTAAAATCCTTGTTGTGCTTCATGGGAGAGTGTATATTTATATTTATTTGTTATGTTTCAATGATGCATGTGTCATAATAAAACTTAATAAAAGTTTTTTTTTTATATTCGTACTCATGTCTCACTCTCATGTTCTTTGCCCCGATTAGTAAAACTTATCTGTGTGCCTTTATTTGGAAGTATTTACCTGGTTCTCCCCAGGGTGGCATAGTTGGATTTAATAAATTTGGATAAACGTTTCCCTCCACTTGGGAATGCCACATATGCTCTCCATTTATGGTGCACTCGCTCCCCCCTCTGGCTCCTCAGAGTCAGAGAGGGTAGGTTGACCCTCCATAACAGAAGGAGGAGTCATGACGTGAGCTCCAAAACCCAGCGGTGGAGAGTCGGATCCAGAGAACAAAGCAAGAGATCTCCTGCTCCTCCTCCAGATCCATAAGGAATCCGCAGGACCTGAGCCGGGTTGCCCTGGCCGGCCCGGAGCCAAATGGCTCCAAAGCCCAACTCCAAGAAGAGAGCGAGCCAAGAGCGGAGCTGCCTGATTGTGAAGCATTCACAATGCACGCAGTCAGCCCCCTCAAGGGCCTCTGCAGCATGCTGCACTTCCAAACACTTCACAAAGAAAGTGTGTCCATGTCCCTCCATAATAAAATGGGAGCATGGAGTAAGACACTTTCTGAACTCTCTCTGACTCATACATTCTTTTTTCAGCAAAGGGACAGAAAAAGTATTTTTTTTTTAAATAAGAGGAAGTAAAGAGTTTTTAGAAGCATTCACACAAACAACTGACATTTCGTCTTTGCTGAAGATAATAAGGCTGATGACATGGTTAACAGGCACCATTTTATAATAATGCTGTGCGCAGAATGGCATGTCACCTGACCACAGTAGAGCCTATAAATAGGTGTGATTTCACACAGACTTCAGATACCGGTTACACGCAAGGGTGCTTCCCACAGCGTGAAGATCACACAACACTGAGTTCCCTTTGAAAGGGAACAAACAACATCCACTGAGTATAATTTCTGTCATTTGAATTGCCTCATTGATGAGAGAGGTCAGAAAGGAATGGCCCAGTTTGAGCTGACCAGGTGGATGGATGGATGGATGGATGGATATGCTTTATTGATTCCACAAGGGAAATTGTTAAAATTGTTTTCTTTCCAGTGACAATAACTTGCTTTGAAAACCTGCATGTGTGACAGTGCTTAAACAGAAGTCTTCATGCCTGAAGTGTGGAAAACCAATCAGAGTGCAACTTTCGAGATCCTGAAGCTTGTGGCCTGAAAAGTGTACAGATGATATCTCAAGCTCCAAAAGCTGTGGGCAGAGAGAGAGAGAGTCTGACGCTAAGACTAAATAAAAGGTAACATAATTATATAAACAATCATCTCTTATGTATTTCTTGCTTGTATTTCCTCATTTGTAAGTTGCTTTGGATAAAAGTGACTGCTAAATTAATAATGGAATGTAATATAATGTAAGGAATAAAACAGGATACTGTTATAGGAAAACATATCAGCTTTAAATTGTTGCTGGTGTAATTTTTATTTTGTTTTTCTGTTTGTGTTGTCTTTTCTTTGTCTAGTATTGTTCGTTGTGCTAGTGTAGTTTTGTTGCTATTTTTGTTGACTTTAGTTCAATCAACATTAGGGTGGTGTGATGTGGCCACCCCATGGACTATTTTGATTATTTTCCTTTAACAGCCAGTCCCGAAGTGTCTCTTTTTTCTATACTGCAGAAATACCATTTTTAATTTATTAATGATCAGTGTTGGGTAAGTTACTCAAAAAAAGTAATTTGGAAGAATTGAGAGCTGTTAGCCAATAAGACACGAGCATTTCCATGTATTTTGCTGTAAACTCTGTCTGACTAGTCTTGCCCCAATTCAGAGAAGATATAGAATTACAGGCGGTCATGCATCCATAATGAAAATATAAAACCAATAAATTGACAAAGCAAGCAATAAAGACAGCCAGTAAGGTAAACCACTGACAAATGTGCCAAACCAAACAAATAGAATAATAAAGAGAGGGATGTTAAAAAAACAAACAAACAAACAAAAAAAAAAACCAGAAAACAGCCGCTCTACAGCAGTTCTGAATTTTTTTTAAAATACGCTTAACTCAAAGGCTTGTTAGTCCATGTGCCTCTAGTGTGGCTTTATACATTAATTCAGAGCTAATAAGGGCAGAAAAATAATACATTATTTAATTCATTTATTCATGATTTCTTTTCTACATTAACAATCGTTACCACTCATGATCCACCTCTTCCCTGATACATCAATCCACTGAACCCTGAATTATTAGAGATACAAAGCCGAATGTGTCACCTTTTCAATCATGAATGGTACAGGGGTTAATATGAATGGTTTTTAGTGTAAGCTTGGCTGTATCAGCGGTATTTAAAGCATTTCTGTCTCACGTTAATGAAGTTGAGACGATTCAACATTCAAATTGTGAAATACAACAGAAATGTGGACTTTAATCTGAACTTTAAAAGGAAGTACAGTGTTGCGTTGGCCCACTGTTCATTCAGAAGATGAAAGACTCCTCGTTTGTCACACCTAGTACCAGAATCATCTGAGAAACAGGAATATAATGCATGGAAACATATATATATATATATATATATATATATATATATATATATATATGATATCAACCAATTGCAAATACAACACAGGTTTATCCAAAAAATATCTTTCTTAAATATACGTGTGCAAAAATTATATGCACCCTTTTAGTTAATACTTTGTGCTACCTCCCTTGGCCAAGATAACAGCTCAGAGTTTTTTCTCAGAGTCTTCTCCTATAATGCCTGTTGAGGTTGGAGAATACATGGCAGAGGATCTGACACCATTCCTCCATACAGAATCTCTCCAGATCCTTCAAATTTCGAGGTCCACGCTGGTGGACTCACCACTTAAGTTCACCCCACAGGTTTCCTAAGGGTTTCAAGTCAGGGGACTGGGATGGCCCTGGCAGAACCTTGATTCCCTTTCAAGGAACTTCAATGTTGCGTTTAACATAACACTATGGGAGCGCCTCTCGCACACGACCGGTATCTGAAGCTTGTGTAAAATCATGCCTATGTATAGGCCTGCCATGATCAGGTGATGAGGCAATTCAGTGCTTCACGTGATATAAATATGGCACCTGTGAACCTCGCCATCAGCCTTTCATTATCTTCAGCGAAAGACTGCATGTCAGTTGTTTGTGTAAAGAAACAAAAAGACACTTCACTTCCTCGCTATCTTTTCTCAAAATCTCAGAATTTTTCTATCCATTTAAAAAAAGGCGGCTGTGGCTCACTCGGTAGAGCAGGTTGTCCACTAATCCACTAATCGTGGTGTTGGTGGTTCGAATCCCGGCCCGGTTGATCACATGCCGAAGTGTCCTTGGGCAAGACACTGAACCCTAAGTTGCCCCCGGTGGCAAGCTAGCACCTTGCATGGCAGCTCTGCTACCATTGGTGTGTGATTGTGCTCCATTTGTAAGTTGCTTTGGATAAAAGCGTCTGCTAAATGAATAAATGTAAATGTAAAAAAAAATGAAGAAAAAAAGGGGAATGAGTGAGAGAATTCAGGAAGTGTGTTACGGCTTGCTCCCGTTTCATCATGGGGGACATGGCTGAAGTGTCTAGGAATAGAGCATGCGATGGAAGCCTCGAGAAGCTGTGCATGGTAATGCCTACATTAAGCAGCTCGGCTCTCGACTCACGCTCTTCTCGGAAGCTGAAGCGAGTTGGGTTTCAGAGCCTCGCGGATCTCAGCCAGGCGCTGCTGAGGCAGATAGCCGTCTCAGGTCCGGTGATCTCTTATAGATCTGGAAGAGGAGCCAGAGACAAGTGCTGCTCTATCTCTTGCTCTGTCTTCCGGGTTTGGCTCTCTGCTAGATTTTGGAACTCGCATCTCGACTATTCCTTCCGCTATGGAAAGCCAAAAGGGGGAAAAAACACACACAAAAATAATAGTAATAATTCCTTTCTAACTCCGAGAAGCCAGAAGGATGTGCAAAAAACTGAGAGCAGCATATAAAGACCTGCTTGAAGTGATTACTAAGGCTGGATGAGCCTTTTTCCTCCCCAGTGAAAGTAAATCACTCACACTGCAGAAAACTCCCCTTTCTTCCAGAAGTGCATGACAAAATATCATTCTTCTGGGGGAAAACCATGTATAGGCTATATTTATGACCCCACAATGTTGGATTATTCAGCCATTGTGGGGAATGAACAGCATGCCTATTTAGCTATGTTGAAGGTGGAGGAGGCGCCTGCAAGCTACCTCTCTCCATCGACGGCAGGTAAATAGGGGGGCCGGCTTTGCCATTCAAGCCACTGTGTAAGGCCACCGTGGCATTGGTGGGCAAGGCCTATGCGGTAGTAGTCTGCAGACAATGACAGTGTTGCAGGCCTACAAAGCAGAATTTCTGAGTGTGCTCAACATATGGCGTTTCTAGGGGTTATAAGAATTCTACTACGATGAGGGGGTTTCTATCCCCAACATGCGTAGGGTCAGTCCTATCAACACTGAGCAAGATAAAGCTGGATCTTAGGAGACTATTGGTGCTTATGGGCCTATTGCACATTAGACCGTTCACTGCTGGCTGAGAAGTTGGGGGTTTCGTCCAAGGATGAAACCTCTGAAAATAATCAGTGTCACGCGGCGATGCCTATGTGCTCTGAGAATTTGAGTGGCCCCGGTTTCTAGCCTTGGGTCACACTCTAGGGGTGTCTCCTTAGCGCAAGACGGTAACTTTCTGACCCCAAAACGCAAATAACTTTTTGGCCACTCGAACCATCCTCTTCAAAGTGTGTTGAGACAATATAGAAACATGTCCAATTCCAGCTTGATTCATAAAATTCCCAGTTGACTGGAACTTCTTAATTACTGCCCAGATAGTGGAAATGGGCATTTTCAATACTTGTGCTATCTTCTTATAGCCACTTCACTTTGTGAAGCTCAACAACCTTTTGCGGCACATCACAGCTATATTCCTTGGTCTTACCAATTGTTATGGATGACTATGGGAATTTGGCCTATATGTTACCTCATATAAATACCCGTGCGAAACAGGAAGTCATGGATGAACAATTTCCTGTTCCTAGTCACCCAGGTGTACTAAAATAAATGTAAAATATCAATGGGAATATAATTAGGGTTTTTATATATTTTTCTCATATGAATTCATAGGAGTTACAATAATTGTTGCACACACGTTTAATATGTATATATTTTTAGAAACTTGTGTTTTGCAATTTTTTGATGTCCATGGGTTCATATTATTTTATTTCATTTTTTTTTTAACAAAAGATCAAAGGATTAAACAATAAAGACAATGAAGGTTGCCAATATTAGTGGAAGGCACTGTAATATGGTGGTGTCTTAACAAGATGAAGAAAATTTGACTGAACATGTGTCTTAGGTTTCCGTTTTCAATTATTTAAAACAGTCAACATTATAAAATTAAAACACTTAGCAGCGCATAACGAAATAAAAGCTGTTCATTAGAGTTTGACATTGTAACTAAACAATAGCTCGCTGGCAAGCTTTCACTTCAGTGCAGAGTTTCTAGGTCTTAGCAAAATTTTCCAGCAACTATCCCTAATAATTCCAATAATTGGGACATAAGGACTCATCTTTTTCTCAGTCTTTTTAACCTTGGGTGTGTCTTTGCTTTTTCCTGATGCTGGGGCAGATGAAAAGATAGTATGGCCAGCTAGTATGCAAGTACACTAGCATGCAAGAGCACAGGACTTAGCGTATCATGCCTCGATGGGTCAGAGCTGTTTTGTTGGCACAAGGGAGACCTACACAATATTAGGCAGGTGGTTTTAATGTTATAGCTGGAAATGACATGGACAGCTAGACTCTGTGAGAAGATCATATACATATTATACCAAATCTACAAATAAATAGGTGTGTGTTCTGTACAAAGCACATCTCTGCATTGTGTAGCTGAAGCTGCCCAAGAGGCAGAATTATAGAATATTCTCCACAAGCATTATCTCTAATTATGTTTAACTGTATGACTACCTGATGGTACTTTTGATACTCTTACATTTTTTTTTCCAAATTCCACTATGTCAAATGCCAGCCATATGCCATGTGAATAAAAATACTGTTTATTAAAAAGGACCATTTTTGAAGGAATGATCATTTCTAGCCGTTGTAGAGAGAGATGATGATCATGAATGATAATTCAAAAAGACTGGATGCCAGAAAAATTGTCTTTCAAAATGAAGTGGATTTTATCTTGCCTGTTCATTTTTTACCCAGAAAAAGCAAAAAGAGGTTGAAAGTATAAAAGGGCCAAACCAAAGTAGACAATTAGAATGAGAGATCTACAATATAGTGTAGTTTGTTTACCACAGGGAGTCCAACCCCTGTGTGCATAAAAAAAAAGATAGCATAAGATATTATAAAGCATATAAAAACTTCCCTAACATGATCAAACAAAAAAAAAAAGCTGCAATTTTAATAAAATGCAATAATACTTAATCATGATCATCCATGTAATTTCACTAATAAATCATTTTTTCAGTCTTCTTGTAGATTAGATATCAGTTTTATTAATAGGCTAATTTTTTTTCTATCTCTGGACAATGTCAAAATGATTCACATTCCACAAAGAGATTAATGTTAAAAGGACATTAGCACAAGATAAACAATGACGAATCCATATCTTATAGGCTTTTGTGTTAGTAGGGAGAGAAAAAAAAGAAAATGAGTTAAATGAATCATTGCTACTGAAATGGTGAGGGGAAGGGCAGGAGGGTCGAGATGGAGAAGAGGCAGGAGATCGCGTGTGTTGTCTCAGAGAAATGTCAGTGCCACTAAAACATGCTGCAGCTGTTTCTGGTAAATGAGTAAAAAAACAACAAAAAAAACCCCCAAAACAATCAGCATACACAGTCATAAGAAAATGTCAGCTTGACACCTCTCAGATAAGGGAAAAGCTGTAGCGTCGCAGAGCGCAAGTGAAAACAGCTAAATGTTACTAGCCATTATCAGATGCGCAAAATACTCCAGCTCTGTAAGTGACTCGAACTAAAGGTTACAACAATCAGATGGGAGGCTAATCAGCACGGGCGCGTGACAGACTACTTGGGGCTGTGCTCCATCATATGGTCGATGGCTAATAATGATCAAAACATTCAATCAAGGCAAACCGCTCTTGGAAAATTAGTGGAGCGCAGGCCTCCATCAAACAAAAACAAACTTTATCAAGGTGGTTATTGAGTGTTTTTCTTCCTAGGTTAGGCTAAATGAACAAGAGTAACTACTACCCTACACCACCACCCCCACCCCCAGAGCAACACTGAAGGCTGACTGAGTGCAACTGACTATATTTACCAGCGTAATTGGAGCATATTTACAGGATTATTCTTCAGCAATCATAGAGACAAAACAGAGAGGCACAGGCTGAACATGCATGAAGCCACTTCAATCATATTCAACTACTTTTAACTTGGATTCAAGTAAACGTACACACACACACACACACACACACACACACAGTGTGAAAGTGCTACCACTAGGAATGCATCTTTACCAATATTGGTAATACCATGCTCATTGTAAGAATTTCCTAAGAATTTCATAAGAATTTCTCTGATATCAACATCTGATATCATGTGATAATATAAAACTCAGTAAGAGGAGTTTCTTTGCTAGCAACCTAAAGCAGCAACCAACATTGCACAACAACATTAGCTAGGTGAGAAAATATGTCTACAGACAACAATCGGTGAATGAAACTAACAGTACTCTCAATACTGTACAGCACTGTATCAATGAAAACAATTAAATTATCTTTACTTACAGCTCTGCTTGATCTGAGCTACTGTAGCTAATGCTGCTAGCCAATGCACTTTATTTTAAATCAGCTAGCTAACACTATAAAGAACAAATCTAGTAAGGGAATGTGCATACTTTTCATGCTCACTGATAAATAGTTCTGTAAAGGAATTAATTGCTTAATACTAACTCCGTTACTCATTTTGATATCGCATCGGTATTGAAAAGTACCAAAAAACATCGGGGTTATGCATGTAACCCTGTTCCCTAAGAAGGGAATGAGACGTTGTATTTAGCATAACAGTATGCAACATCGAAGTTCCCTTTGAAAGGGAACATGTACATAGGGCTGGGTGATATGACAAAAATAGTATCGCTATACTTGAGGACTATGTGTATAATGATATATAATTTAGCTAACAAACTGTCTGTGAAACACTTGTAAAATAAGGCAAAAAAAAAACTGACATTGATGACACTTTTCTTTAATGCCTACAAAGACAGAGAAGATTAAGTAAAAAAAAAATGTCAAATCAACATCATCCGTTCACTGCCATTTAATTTATATCTATTAAAAACCAACGATAGCACAGAAAAGTGTATCGTATAATCATTTATCACAATATCAAAATTATATCTATATATCTCCGAGCCCTACATATACTGGTTCTCAATCTGGAAAAGTTACAAGGTTCTAGTGAATCCCTAGTTTGTGTGAAGCTTTTCTCTTCTTGTAATTTACCTTTAAAAAATAAATCACAATTCAAATTTCCTTCATGACTCATGGGCAACAGGTGGCAGATTTAAAAACGCCACTTATAAACAGCTTTATCCACCCCTTTTTTGCGTCACAATGGCGGAAAGTTCTGCTCTTAAATTCTACATTTAAAGCCCTTAAATATTCCTTGATGCTTTACTTAATCATAATGTGTGTCAATCTTCCACGTGGATAGCTTTCATTATTTTGCACAAGCCTAGGTCCTTTAAAGTGACTGGCTGCTCTTTGTGATTTCTGCTCATGTATAGAGTGAGAGAAGAAATCATTCAGAGCTCTAATAGCACAAGCTTTTACACTGGCTGATGAAGTTGTTATGCTCCTTCACATGTTGGTCCATAAATGAAATCAGTTTCTATTACCTCCTTTACCCCCGAGCCTCCATGAGCTCGTGCTATTAGGTGGACAGCATCCAAAACAGCCTGTAGTCTTGCTGAACTGGAGCACTTGTGAGGCCATCTGATCCCAATTAAACCAAGACCTCACGCAGTCCGTCTCTATCACACACAACGCAGCTCCAGCCATGAGAATCCGGCTGGCTACAGAGTCATGTGATCAACACTTACACACACACACACACACACACACCCACACGCTTGCTTGCACTGTCTGTGCAAAAGGCAACCTACTGTGGACAACAGCTGCACTGCGTTGGAAGTTTGAACATGAATGGTGATAAATTTCGGAAACAACTGTGTGTGCAGCTATGCCTGCAATCTCCATCCTGTTCTGTATTCCAATTCCTGCTGCCGTCATTGCAGTAATTTGCAGTATGCATCTCCTTCCAAAACAGGAATGACCGAGGTGGGAATAGATGATTGGAGATGAAAAACTGAAGACTAATATGGAGAACCAAATTAATATATTTGATTTATCACTCCATTCCAGTTTAATCACCTGCCACTCATCTTTGGTGGGTGGTGGTCAAGTTCCACTAGCTTGTCAAATAACATGTCTTGCTCCATGTATGGTCTCCATCATTTTTAGAAAAGGGTTCAAAGATCTAGGTAGTAACAAATGGAATTCTAAAACAGATATTCTCCTGCTGTCTACATAAACCTAGCTATGTGCCATGGGTAATGGTGCGTTCAAGTCATGTCGGAAAGATCATATTTATGAGTTGAATGCACATGAATGGGTTTCCCCCGGGTACTCCGGTTTCCTCCCACAGTCCAAAAGACATGCATGGTAGGCTGATGCATGGCGTGTCTAAAGTGTCCGTAGTGTATGAATGGGTGTGTGAGTGTGTATGTGACTGTGCCCTGCGATGGACTGGCACCCTGTCCAGGGTGTACCCCGCCTTGTGCCCGATGCTTCCTGGGATAGGCCCCAGCTTCCCCGCAACCCTGAAAAAGGAGTAAGCGGTAGAGGATGGATGGATGGATGCACATGAACGGCACCACAAAGTCCTAATTACGAGCGTGAAACTCTGGATTTTCTTTGAGCTCCTTGGTTTCCGATTTGGGGGTGTGTTAGTAAGAAAACATGGTGGGATCAATGGATGCAACATCCGTAGCTGATTTCTGAGGAACATGACAGAGGAAGAGGGAGAATGAAATAGAGATAATAAAAGTATAAATAAAATATAATCCACACTACTTATGGGTATATAGCAGTGAATTGTTCTTTGACAGGATTTTATATTTACAATAAAACAAGCTTACTGACTGCACAAAGTATGGTAGCACTGTACAATTGCGATATAATAAGTAACGCTAAAGTTTAGAGTGGCTTGATACATTGATTAAAAATATAACAAGCCAAATACACCTGATGTGCATTCTCTGTTCTTAATTTTCTAGAAGTAGAGTTAAAGAACCTTGCTGCATTTTTTTGTAGTTAATTAAGAGAAGGCCATCTTGCTCCGATCAAAGTGACTCGAACATACCGGTCGTTTTAATTACGACTTCCCAACTCATAAATACTAACTTCCCAGGAGGGGTTGAGCAGTATGATTAGTTAATATAGCTAGAATAGCATTTCAAATGTGTGTGTGTGTGTGTGTGTGTGTGTGTGTATGTGTGTTATTATGCTGCTATTTTCCACATCTGAGCCATCTCAGCTTCAGATGCTCCGTGTACACTTTTCTGGTCACAGGCTTAAGGATCTTGATTGAGTTCTCCACACTTCTTTATATATGCACTTTTAAACAGTGTATTTGAACAGGAGAACATTTTTGAACAACAAGTTTAGCTTTTCGGAGCAATAGTCACTGTAATGAAAATTCCAGCATTGTTTTTAACAGTGGCAATTAAACAAGATAATCTTGCATGTTTGACAACAGGCTGTGGTAAATATTCTGTGGTTGGTAGTCAGAGTGATTCCCATGTCTTCTTCCTGTGAAAGTAGATGGTCCATGGCCACATATTGCAGTGAAACTTACCAGATTCTGTTGCAAAAGCTAGGAATATTGCTTCCACGTCTAGTATAAAGCTGATGATTTTCTATTTTGCTAGCATCTTGCATTCTTGGCCACATCTAACTGTCATTACTGTAATTACTTCAGAACATAAACCAATGAAGATCACATCCCCTGATTGACTGAATACTATAAATCTATGTATATATACACCGTGAACGTAAGTGTGTGTGTGTGTGTGTGTGTGAGAGTTTGTCTGTGTGTTTTCAATATGCAACATTGTCATTGTATATATTTTGTCTGCAAGAAACACTATAGAAGATCACTGTTAGCTTCCATCTAAGTTGCTTCCACCTTAGTTGCATGTTGTGCAGATGCTATAGCAACTGTGTGAGATTGTGAGATACTGTAACATTCCCCAGCTTAATTCTACCTGGCGGAGGTTGCGGGCGATGCGCACGGCGTGCCAGACATTGTCGTTAAACTTGCTCTCTGATGGCTCCACCAGGGCTTCATAGGCGCCCGAGCCAAGGTTGATGACGAGGCACACGGCGCCACTCTTCAGCGACAGGTTGACATAATCGGCCCCCTTTCCTGTGTGCAGCAGCAGGCCATTGCGCTGGACCGTACGGAACGATAGCGTGATATCGTCTGAGCTGCTCTGGATGGGCGTCTGCGACAGGTTGTAGCTGAAGAACTCGCTGCCCTTGAATGTGGCCACTGACTCGGTTCGCCCTTCACCGAGAGAGAGAGAGAGAGAGAGAGAGAGAGGAAACGATGAGTTTTAAAATAAGTAGCATGCTCAGATAACAGCTGCAGCTAAAAGCATGGAGGGATTTTCCTCTTATCCCTCTGCTGCAGTTATTTCTTCTCCATAACACGTTGTCAAAGATTCTCTCACAGTCAAAGCAGGGGAAATGACACTGCGTATGATCGTAATGGCCCTGTTATGTGAGAGAGGTTTAATTGAATAAAAAAATATTCACTAGTTCCTTATTAAAAGCCGAAACCATGATGGATTTATGCAGAACATAACTCACTTTATATCAAATATGGATTGATGAAAAACAAAATCACACATCTTTATCATTAAATAGTGTTCATTCATCATGCAGATGAAATATAGTACAAGCACTGATACACAACATAAATAATAAGCGCTTCCAGTCAGATGCCTTTTAACCATATGTGATGATAATGAAAATATTATAAAATCCTGACAGTGAGGCTTACGTCCTGTGATAGATTGGTGTCCCATCCAGGATTGTTTTCCTGGCTTGTGCCCAGTTTTACCAGGATAGGCTCTGGATCCACTGTGCCATTAACCGGCTACTGAATCTGAATGAATGCATGAATGAATGAATGTGAAGACAGTATGCCCGATTTTTGAGCAGTGACCATGTGAGTTGTTCTAGATTTAAGAGGCTTGAAATGTGGTTAAAAAGCTTACAAATATGAGTTTAGGTAATTAAGGAACACCATGCTCAACTGTGACAATACTGTAGAGTGCCTCCAGGATTTCACATTTTTTTGCGATCACAGAAATTAATGCAAAATCAAGCAAACCCCACAATATTTGGAGGATCTTGCAATTTTTCAAAATGACCGCAGAGTTTTCGTAGATTTGGGCCAAGATGTGACGTCATAATAATGCACATTCAGTACAGCTAAAAGGTCTCATTTACCAAAAAACATCACTGCAAAAGGCTATGCAAAACATTTTCATGTAAATTAAGTAGTTTTCTGCAAAAAATCTACAATTTTTGCATCGCAAATTTTGAAAAGAAGCCGCAGCAAAACCAAACATTTGTGGCCGCAACAATCACAAAAAAACTCTACAAAATCCTGTACGGACTGATTATATACACAACTATACTGTAACTGATCTCTACAAACAAGATAGGTAGGTAGCTAGGTAGGTTGGTAGGTGGGTGGGTGGATGGTTTTTGTGTGTATCTCATACTAAATACAACCTATAACAACGGCAACCTGAATAAACACACAATAAAGTTTTTTTTTTTTTTATTGAAACAAAAAAAGATATCAAACACCTATCACTCATGTGAAAAACTAATTGCCCCCTTAAACTTAAAATCTGATTGCACCACCTTTAGCAGCAATAACTGCAACCAAACTCTTCCGATAACTGGAGATCAGTATTTTTTTTTGGAAGGACGGCCACTTCTGGGAAGGTTCCCTACAGTGCCGAGTTTTTCCATTTGGAGATAATGGCTCTCACTGTGCTCCTTTGGTATCCCAGAGCCTCTGAAATAGCTTTGTAACGCTTCCTAGACTGATGTATTTCAATCACCATCTTTCTCATAATTTCTGGAATGTCTTTCAATTTTGGTATAGTGTGTTACTGGGTAAGACCTTTTAACCAACTTCATGCTGTTGAAACAGTTTTATTTAAGTGTTGATTTGATTGAACAGGGCTGGTAGTAATACATCCTGGTTGCGTCTACTCCAGCTGAACCATATTATGAATACAATTTCATAGATTTGGGGAATTAGTAATTATGGGGGAAAAATACATTTTCATACAGGCCCGGTTGGTACTGGATAATGTTTTTGATTCAATAAATAACATTACCATTTTAAAGCTGTATCGTGTGTTTACTCAGATTGCCTTTGTTTTATCTTAGATTTTGTTTTAATTTCTGAAATAATTTAGTATGCGATATACACAAAAACAGAAGAAATCAGGATGGGTGCAAATACTTTTTTCACAACACCGTCGATAGATTCAAGCAGCAAATTAAAGAGTAAGCAAACAAAATAAATGAAGTTAGACATTAACTGTATATTCAGTTTAATTTGCAGTTTAAAAGCTTAAAAAGCTTTTGTTAAAAAATTGAGGGAGTGATTTTTAGGCTCTGAGTCTAAGATTATGTCTTGGACTTTAACGCATGTGATAAATCTATAACGGGTGGATCTGAAAAAGCTATCATGTCAAATGCTCTGCTGACAATCATGAGTGCAAACATTTATCCAGAACAGAATCTAGGCCTGAACCAGTCTAATGTCACAATATCCTGATCTGATATCTACATGTACCCAGGGTAATTACAGTATCCTGTAATATACTAACATGAGCTTCTAGTTTAAGTCATAGGAGAATTTTTCTCTACATGCTAATGCAATCTGGTACTTTTGTTAGAGAGTATACCCAGCTATCAATAACCAAAAACAGTGTTGTTGGAGACGTGTCCTCATAAAATTACAGATGTGCAATGGCTTATCAAAGTGTCACTGAGTACAGAATAATCATCTAGAACTGGTTCCACAACAGCTGGAGCTCAAAACACAAACAAACAAACAAACAAAAAACATTTATTATCTGACATGCACATGCATTTTGTGTTTTAAGAAGGTTTAGAAAGTAAGAATTGAGAAGCCATGTAGAGGAAAAAAAGCACCCCATAATTTTTATCTTATCCACACATTCCTTAAAGTGAAAGAGTGCAGGAAAAGTACATCTTGTCTGCTTTTAAACCTTGACAGAGAGCCAACTCTGGTTACGTTTAGCTCAAAAATGGGCCAAATAAAAGGGGTTCTGCTGTAATTTGGCACAGAGGTGTCAAGAGGTGTACAACAACTCCTACTGACTGCTTCGTCTGGCCAATGTGCACCAATTTGGGCAAAATAACCAGACAGATATGATCTAAACTTTGACAAGACACATTTGGTCCAGAAAAAGTGCATTTACTTTAACAATGTGCTATCTCTTGGATTTGACAACTGGAGCACATGCTTCTTTGGACACTATAATACAAACCAAGCGGACAAGTAAAAAGTATCTCTGCATAAACAAACAAACAAACAGACAAACAAAAAAACTGTGAAATAGCTGGAGAAAAACAAAAAAAATATCAAGGGAAAGGGCTAATTGAAATATGCGGCAGGTTTAGAGCCAAAAATTAATAGCTCCCCCAAAAAAGGCCCAAATAACTATGTTGTATGTTTCAGATAAGATTCCAAACTGAAACACACTTTCTAATATTCACACACCCGAAACAACATCAGCAGAAAGTAGCAAGTAGAGCTGGGATATGCAATATAGATGCTAATTTAGGAACTCGAGAGCTTTGTTTATATAACCATAGTATGAAGGAAAACATTAATATGGATTACAAAAAAATAAATCTGCCAAGAATAGCGGACTAAAACTAGGTGTGTGCTGATACTATTTTATCAAATTAATAGTGTCACACAGTGACACACATAAAAAGTCTACACGCCCCTGTTAAAATGGCAGGTTTTTGTGACCTTTTCTGCATAAATTGTGAAATTGCAACCTATAAATTAAAGTGAAAAACAGTAAGAATCATTTTAGGGTAAAAAAGAAAAAAAAAACACGTTTGACAACCTGGTTACATAAGTGTGCACACCTCTAAACTAATATTTAGTTGAAGCACCTATCACAGCGTTCAATATTTTTGGGTAAGAGTCAATCAGTTTGGCAAATCTTGACTTATATTCTGCCATCCTTCCTTCAAAAGCATTCCAACTCTGTCAAAATGGCTGGGCATCTCCTGTGCACAAACCTCTTCAGGTCAACCCCATAGATTTTTGATTGGACTTAGGTCTGGACTCTAGCTGGGTCATTCAAAAACATTGATCTTGTTTTGAGGGAGCCATTCCTTTGTTGATTTGGAGGTGTACTTTGGGTTGTTGTCATGCTGAAAGGTGAAATTCCTCTTCATCTTAAGTGTTTCAGCAGAAGCCTTAAGGTTTTGCATCAAAATCTGGGTTAATAGTCAGTAACATAATCCAAGCATCACAATACGAAAGTAGTGTAATCTGATTACTATTGGATTACTTCAAGGTCACATATGTAAATAAAGTCAAGAGAAAAACAATATGACCTAAAATACTTTTGTTTCAAGATTATTTTAGAGCTTAAAACATGTCCAGCATTTGGATTTGTTTTAGTAAAATAAATAAAGTTGTTGCTCGCGTGAGCCCTGAGTGGCAAGAAAGAACCTGAACTATAATCATACAGCTGTCTATATTGTCTATATAATTTTTTTTGGTTTTAAATGGAAAAAAAAATGTAATCCTGATAGTATTCCCATTTGTTTTTTTTTTTTATTATTATTATTTATGTATTTATTTATTTACAAAATGTACCTGTAATCTGATTACTTTGTTTTTTAACTTTTTTTGTATCCTGATTAGGTAACACCGTTACATGTATTCCATTACTCCCCAAGCCTGACCAAAATTGATTGGTATTTGGGACTATTCATTATTCCTTCCACCTTGATTAAAGCCCCAATTCCATCTGAAGAAAAACAAACCCAAAGTATGATGCTGCCACCACCATTCCTCCCCGTAGGGATGGTCGCTTGGTATTATGGCCTTGGTATAAAGGCTTCTGTCTTGCCACCCTTCCCCATTAAAAATTTGGGAGATTGTTGTCACATGCAGGGAGCAAGCAGTACAGTGGTACCTCTACCTACGAGCAGCTCCACCTACGAGATTTTCGACCTACGAGATGGAACACGGGGCAAATTTCTGCTCGACCAACGAGCTGAGGTTCGAGCTACGAGATGGGAAAATTTCGAAGATTGAAGATTTTGAATTTACAGTAGATATGTAATCGTATTATATGCAATCGTAGGGTGTCCTTGGGCATGACACTGAACCCTAAGTTGCCCCCGATGGCAAGTTAGCACCTTGCATCGCAGCTCTGCTACCATTGGTGTGTGAATGGGTGTGTGTGTGTGTGTGTGTGTGTGTGTGTGAGTGAGTGTGTGTGTGTGTGTGTGTGTGAATGGGTGAATGAGACACAGTGTAAAGCGCTTTGGATAAAAGCGCTATATAAGTGCGCCATTTACCATTCATTTTGACGGTCTATGATTCATAATTATTTATAATATAAAGTAGAATATGTAAAGAAAGTGCAATTTTAGTTAATGTTACGTAAGATAAATGTTTAGTGCAATACGTAAAGTACGGTATCGTAACTGTGCGATTCAAGTTTACCGCCGTCTCCATGCCTCCCCCCTCCCTCCTGCTCAGCCTTCGCTACCGGAGCTGATACAGTATCCATACGTAAGTACCCACAGAATTACCTGTTCAATGTCTATTTTCTTCTTTTATGATTACAGTACAGTACAGGTATTTAAACTGCATTAATTACACATAGGTTTGTATGGGAAAACATGCCTTTTTATATGTAGTACAGTGTTTTGGGGGAATTTTAAAGGGTTGGAACCAATTAAATTTTTTTCCTTTATTTTAAATGGGAATAATTCGATCGACTTACGAGATGATCGACGAACGAGCTAGGTTATGGAACGAATTAATCTCGTAGGTCGAGGTACCACTGTACTTTTGCATAAATTGCTGCAATTCTTTTACCAATTCAAAATTCCTTGAGCAGTGTTCTCCTGATTTTCTCATCAATTTTAGAGGGACGTCCTGTTCTTAGTAGTGTCATTGTCATGCTATATTGTCTCCACTTGTTGATTATTGTATTTTTCGGTGTCCCACAGTATATCCAATACCTTGGAATACTTTTGTAACCCTCTCCTGATTTATATTTTTCAACAATAACATCCCGTACCTGCTTTGTAAGCTTTTTGTGGCCCATGGCTTTTCGAGTTGGATGTACTATAACGAGATGTCAGGAAAATACTGTAGGAACAGCTGTACTTTATTTGGAGGTAAACAGTCACATTAATTGATGGCAGGTGTATACTAATTTGTATTTAACATGAGTTTTAATGAGGTTGCTTGATTCTGAACACTGCAGCGTAAAGGGTTTGCACACTTATATAAGCTGGGTATTGGAAGATTTTTGTTTGTCTTTTTCCCCTAAAACTTTTCTGGTTGTTTGTCACTTGGTTTTTATATGTTGCAATTATACTATAATGATGAAAATGGTTCTGACATTATTTAACTCAGTTTCATATTTTTATTTCACAAAAACCTGCAATTTTTACAGGAGTGTGTAGACTTTTTGTATACCCAATGTATTCAGTGTCTGGGCTGCTTTCATAGCTTTCACATATGTACGGCAGCCTGGGAAAACCCTTCATAAGGTGAAACTATGACTAATATATTAGTGAGACTTAACAGATAATGTATTCTAGCACAAATAGCACCATCCTTTGTTTGTTCTTTTCTGCGTGTGCCATAAACCTTTTCATGTGCATGAATGGACGGATATGAAGCTTGCGGGACAATCAAAGACCATGTCGTTAACATGAAAGTGTGGCACTGCACAATGCACTTACAGCATCCTTAGTAACTGCCTGGTCAGGGTTATAATGGTTTAAATTAGGCTACTAGTTTGTTTATATTTTTGGAAACAGAACCGACTAAATTTGCATGAAAATATCAATGACGGATTCAAATAAAAGTTATAACTGATCAAGCAGGATTATAAAAACAGCCCAACTACAATCTCTAGTTAAGACCAATTATGAACTCGAGTGATGTAGCTGAAGTTGAGGAATTGAGGAAAGTGTTTTTCAGGTGTATCCTGGGCAAAGTGATATATTTCATAAATAGGCCACAGCTACTTGGAAATCTGAATACAGATACAGGTATTTGGAGCGCTAAATAGATACAGACTGATGTACAATCATGCGTACATTTCTTGCATTTAAATGTCTGGTTACCACCAAACATGAAAAGGGAGAAAGAAACTGATTTTAACAGACATATGTCTATCTTTCTATGACATGTAGCGATCCAACAACTCGATCAAAGCCTGGTATTCACTATGTGAGGAAATTACAGTTAGCTAGCAAGGTTTTAGATATTGTTAATCGGACTGAATGTTTTTTTATCACCACAATTGTTATCAACATAACCTTTGCAGAAGGATAGCCTAGGCAAAGTAAATGAAAAACACTCCCACATTGTTTTGATGGAAGTCTTTTTTGTCTACATCCAATTCGCAGACCACCATACATACAATATATCATTTGATAAGGTAATGTATAGACTCAGTCCCTTGCTAAATAAACCAGATTTTTGTTCAGAGAAACCCAGCACAGTAGTGCTGTGTGTCTTCAGTGAACTGGAGTGAGAGCAAAGCCAAGCCAGGTGTAATCTTACGAGTGTTATTACTCCCTTTCAGTGGTTTTCTGTCTTAAAAATAATGCCGTGCCCTCTCCTAGCTCTCATCATGCTCCGGCCAGCTGAGTCCAGAGCAGAGACCGAGACAGACATGTCCAATTAGAGCAGCACTTCCTCTAGCCTCCCACAACAGTCCAGCCAAATCACTGAGGGTAGATGGACTGGAGATCATCTCTCTTTCACCTTCATCTGTGTGTGTGTGTGTGTGTGTGCGTGCATGCATGTGTGGAGTGGACTTCATCTCTGATTTACCTCTGTGTGTGTGTGTGTGTGTGTGTGTGTGCCTGACAGGTGGTTGGCATGTCTGTCACTCTGGTTGCTCTGTTGTGCGGCGGAATGGAGTCTGCTATCAGAAAGAAATTTCAACAGCTGATTAAGTCTGGGCCCTGAAGCTGCTGAAGCCATTTCCTTTGCATATGAAACACACACACACACACACACACACACACACACACACGTCATTTGAACAAGATACAGACTGAAGAAACTGAGTATCTTGTATAAGACCTATTAATTCAATAATGTGCATGTGTGTGTGTGTGT
>JAFFST010050001.1:220721-238524 GCA_022414735.1 Noturus placidus
AGTCATGTTTTGCAGAGGGGTCAAATACTTATTTCTCTCATTAAAATGCAAATCAATTTATAACATTTTTTACATGCGTTTTTCTGGATTTTTTTTTGTTGTTAAACTGTCTCTCACTGTTCAAATAAACCTACCATTAAAATTATAGACTGATCATTTCTTTATTAGTGGGCAAACGTACAAAATCAGCAGGGGATCAAATACTTTTTTTTCCCCACTGTATATATACACACACATACAAGTTATGCACTTGCTTATTCAAGCAATCCAATCAGCCAATCACTACACATACATGTATGGATATACAGGTCAAGAACTTCAGTTAATGTTCACGTCAAACATCAGAATGGGGAGAAAGCATGATCTCAGTGACTTTGAACATGGCATGTTTGTTGGTGCCAGCCGGGCTGATTTGAGGATTTCAGAAACTGATTTCTGATTTTCACGCACAACATTCTCTAATTTATACAGAATGGTGCGAAACATAAAAGACATCCAGTAAAGAGAAATGCCATGTCAATGAGAGAGGTCAGAGGAGAATGGCCAGACTTGTGCAAGCTCATAGCATGGCTACAGTAACTCAAATCAGCACACTTTATAACCATGCTGAGCAGAAAAGCATCTCAGTACACAACATGTCACACTTGAGACCATTCGCCTCACGGTTCAATGTGTTGGTGCTTTTCTGCTCACCATGGTGGTAAATAGTGGTCACTTAAGTAACTGTAGCCTTGTCACTATTAACACTATTAACATGAAAAATATCAAGCAAGGCAGCGACACAATGATAGATGAAAATCGGAAATAAAGGCAGGTGAAAGATTTTAAAACTGTGCTGTCTTTCCCAGTGTACTACTTTGATTGTGTAATTGTAACACAGTCGTGTAACATTATTTAAAATATTGCATTTGTATAATGTAATGCAATGTCGTTTGCTGTGTTGAAATGGTCTAGAACTGTCATTGTAAATTACGGCATGGCAAATTAGCGCGTCGCCCTATCAGTAAGCTTTTTTTGTTAGGTAGGAGGAAACCAGAAAGCCCGGAAGAAACTCACATGGACATAAGTAAAATGCACGACACTCCACACAGACAATAATCCAAACTCAGGATCAAACCTGGGAATCATTGAGCTGTGAGGCACTGATGCTACACTACCACTGCACAATCACACCAACCTTTTCACAAGCATAAAAGCAAACAAATTATTGTTTTTTAGGCAATAGTAGTAAAAGGTCATTCTTTTTTCCTTTTAAATCAATCATGCTCATTTTTAATTCATTGTTTGGTCCAAAGTGTTATGAATTTCAGCTTTGGTATTGTAATTTTGTTGTATCAGGGTCATTCCATCTCAAGTGATCTAATGCAGGTTGCGCTGCTGATTTGAACTTTTCCAGATTTGTTTTAAATGATTACCTCTATGCATTGTCATCGCAAAACTACAGCTCTGTTTATGACAATATTCATTTGTAAAACATCCAACTCAACACTGTACTTTCATCTTTGAATAAAATCTATTCACACATACCAACTGTGCACCTGTACCAACATGATAGATCAGGCTGGTTCTTTAAATCTCGATCTTCATGGTCCACTGTCCTACACAGTTTACTTTCAATCTCAAAGACTTCCTCTCTACAGTCACTTCTGATTAGCGCAGGAGGACCTTGTGTTTATGCACTTGACCTGCATTCATCAAGAAAACTCCACCACACTCCAAATAGCTCAGATGGCCTTGTGTGCTGCCTGTGTAGGACTCTCTGAATCAGACAAACAGCTCTGCTCCCCTACACTACTGACATTTTCATTTTCCTTAACTGTTTCCAAAAAGGGGGGGATGAAATAGAAACTTTCACATATTAGTTCAAATGACAGGGCAAGTCTAAGTGAAGTCCAGAACCTCATCACAGACAACTGCTTATGCTTCACTGCCTCATCTGTGATACAGACAGGCCAAAGCTGCAAAGCCCCTGTAGTGGACTAGAACAGTGATTAATCACTGTACCTATAATCATGCCCAAAGGTTTCACTTTAATTAAAAACAAAGTTCTGCTTTCATTATTCCAGTCAAATTGGATGTTGATAAGGACCTTCTTCACCCCACTCCCCTATTCCTTATGCCTGCTTATTTTCCACCACATTCTTACACGATAGACAGGCTTTTTTCATTTTTTTTAATAGCTAAATAACGCTATGCCCACATCTTACCGTAACCTTAAAATAATGCTGGGCTGTAACGTACAATTACATGTACACCACATTGCTGTTGAATTCTCAAATGTAACTGGTTAGAAGGTGCAGCTCTGACAACAGCAACAGCTGCAAGGTTTATTGGTTCACTCGTCCTAATATGTTCGTGATTCTATAGTAACAATGTATGCCAGACAGCTCCCATAACCTGCAGCTAAAAATAGACCGATTAAAAAAAGTGTTATTTCAAAAAGCAAAACATAAAATCACTGATATGGTGATGCTTTCTGTAAGGAGATGATACTGTGTGTTTCTTGTCTTAACTTTGAGAATTTTTTTTTTTTTTGCTATAACATAAGTGATAACAGAAACTAAGTTGCTTTATAAAAGTTCCAGAACATTAAATGTACATATAACTGTTTTAAAAATGACACATTCTTTAATTTAAAAAAAAAAAAAGGAATAATTGGCAAATTGCTGTGGTAAAAGAGTTTTTGGACATGTTATTGATAAATAAAAAACTGGAATGATAAGGGCATCAAACCACATTCACATTGCTAAGAGATGAAAAGATAAACAGATAAGATGAGCTAAGATAAGCTCATTATGTTTTATTCCTTACTTAAGGCTTGAAATAAATGTAAAATTATTTCAATGACATCTATGTTCAACAAAGCTTTGTAGAAGTATTACGATTTTTAATGGAAATCCTTTGTATATTTTTTTCTGCATCTGTAAAAGAACCTCTACCACAGAACCTTAGAGGAAAGTGGAACTAACTGGAATTGCTTTGTATTGTGTTAGAAACAAACAAAAAAAAAACCCTTTAGATCCACTGTGTCTCACATCTGTCTCATCATATGACGTTTATTGTTCAAGTCATTAGCGTACCCAAGCGGAAACTGTCGGCTCTTTCCCTCTTTTCTCTTGTAGTGCAGCCAAATGTCCAAAGATGTCATGTACAGTATCATCCCTTTTCCCAATTCCACTCACCAAAGTCCAGTTAAATATGCCCCCCTGCCTTCATCATATGGATTTATACACACCAGAAGAGCTTGATAGGTAAGCCTGAGCAGTGTCCAGAGGTTTGTTTGCTCTGTAAACACAGGAGCTGATACTTCAGCACAAACGGCTAATCCACATGTGCGAAGGCTCGATATAGACAAGAGTGATGTGATGGGGTGAAGCATTGGTAAGTGCATTATGTCTGACTGTGTGAATGATCTGGTGACCATTTGTCTACTTCTAAATTATCCAATTACTCCACACTTAAAGGAGAGGGCAGGTTCAATATTGGAAGTTCTATTGAACATATTTATGTACTGTAGAGCATATACACATTTATATGGAGCTTCAATTGTATATACTGTATTTGAATTATATACACATTATATACATTAAATAAACTCTAAATACAAATCTCAAAACTTTTTAGGTTCTACAGTAATATTTTCTTCTCATTTGAATTGGAAACGCGTTAATTTTGAGTTAACTTGATATTTTGACTTAGTAACTCGTTGTTACATTATATTATTTCATAGTTTCGATCCAGCAACTCATTATTTTGACTTAGTAACTCATTATTTTCACTTTACCCTGTAGCCTACATTAATTGAAGAAAATGTTGAATTATACTATACAGCATTTTCCCCCTCTCGCATAGCATTTTCTAAAATTTATTAAATATATCATTTGAATGATATGACAACATAATTCACTTTTAAACCTGGCATAAGATTTTAGATGAACTCAAATGCATTATGTCACTGTAAGCACATCCCGAGCAATAAAAACACAATGAATCTCAGGTGCAAAGTGTCTATCATGCAGTCTTTTGAATAAGGACTGTTTAGTAGTGTCCTTAAAGTAACTGTTATTCAACAATTCAGTTCAGAGTTACCCTACAAATGGCTGCTATGAACGTTCTCTCTCTGAAATTCTCAAAGTAGGAATCCTGCCTTCAAGGTGGACCTCCCCATACATTTTTCTAGCTGTTAGCATACAGAAAAACCATTAGTCCAAACTACAGCCTTTGGTCTAATACCTATTAAGCAAAAAAGCTAGGATGCTGAACCTCTGGAAACAGCCCATTAATGTGCTAATCTGCTCTAACTACATACACTTAGAGGGAAAAACTCATCCTTCAAATCTCTTCTTAATGTATGCTTTTATTTAAATGTACAATATTTTCTAGACTATAGGACATAATACAATTTGACAAATCGAATATTTCATTAGCATAAATGTCCATTTGTAAGTCTATTTTTTCAGGACTGCATGACTGTTTATCAGCAATAAATACAGTGAAATCTTTCACTTTACTAATTAACACACTTCTAAACAAAAACACAGTTGTTGTGCCAAACTGCAGACAAACTGAACCAGGAGACAGACAACTATGAGATATGCTAACTGAGAAGCACTTGAGAATCTTGACTTCCTGAGTGGTAATTACAGTTTGGAGAGCTGTTCAAATGGATTTTTTCTCCTTGGAGGTCGGAAACTTCTGAATGCGTCATTAGTCCTTCTCCATAATTGTCACGTAACGGGCGAGCAGGCGGATGCAAGTGCAGTTAAGAGCTTTATTTAAAGAGAGGCAGGCAGACAAATCCAAATCATGATCCAAAACGTAATCTGCAGAACAGGTAAGGGTCTACAGAGGGAACTCCAGAAACATAAATCAAGAAACCAAAAATGAAATCAAAACACACTGAAGCAAACACAGAAACAATGGTTCTATAATGCACAGGTGGTGAATCACTGAGACAATACTGAGCTGGGAACAAAGACACACGAGGGGTTTAAATACACAACCTAATCAAGACTAGACACAGAACAGGTGAGACTTATTAGGGACACAACTAATAACAATACAGGGACATGACATAAACCATAACAAAATACATGTGTACAAGGTAAACAAAAGTTTGACAACCCAGAAGAGTGCACTGTTGCACTATGGGCTGCTGAACACGCTGCTTGCTCCGGTGCTAAGCGCAAGGGGCGATCTCTGACAGATCCCCCCACCAAGGACACTTCTCCCGAAGCACCCAAAAACACTCTCCCATCCCAGCGGTCCTGGCCCTCTGGGCAATATGCCAAAACTAAGTTGAAGGTCCCAAGGCTTGCACTCATTATGTGGTCTACTTCCAGAGGAGCTAGGGAGCAGACTTGGGGCATGAAGGCAGGAAGCAGGTGGTGGGTCGGCGACAGGCATGCTGGGGTCAGATGGCTGAGGCTGGGAGCTGCCAGCCTAAGTTGTGAGCTGGTCTTGAGAGGCTGCGCCCTTGGCCTCAGGCATGAGCTGATCTTGGGAGGCCGTCTTGTCGGCCTCAGGCATGAGCAGGGCTTGGTAGGCTGTCTCATCTGTCTCAGGCATGAGCAGCACTTGGTAGGCTGTCTCATTTGCCTCAGGTGTGTGCAGGGCTTGGTAGGCCATCTCATGTGCCTCAGGCATGAGCATGCCTTGGTAGGCAGTCCCTTTGGCCTCAGGCGAGAGCATTGCTTGGTAGGCCATCTCGTCAGCCTCACAGCGTGGGCAGGGCTTGGTGGGCCATCTCATCTGTCTCTGACTGGAACATGGCTGAAGAGGCCACCTCGTGGGTCTCACACAACAGAAGGAGATGAGATCGCCACATTGACCTCTCGCTGGAGCTCTGCAGGTGTTAACACCTCGTGGGACTCAGGCTGGAGCTTCGCAGGGGAGACCGCCTTGTGGGACTCAGGCTGGAGCTTCGCAGGGGAGACCGCATTGTGGGTCTAAGGCTGGAGCTTCACAGGGGAGACCGCCTTGTGGGTTTTAGGCTGGAGCGTCGCAGGTGAGGCTGCCTTTTGGGTCTTAGGCTGGAGCTTCGCAGGGGAGACTGCATCATGGGTCTCAGACTGGAACTCTGAAAATGAGGTCACCTCGTTGGCCTCTGACTGGAGCATGGCTGTGGATGCCGCCAGGTGGGCCTCTGGCTTCCTCTCACAGTATGTGGTGCAGGGCCTCGTGAAACAAAAACCGAGATCAAAATACGAGGGCACAAACACTGAAACAATGGCTCTGAAATGCAGAGGCGGTGAAACACTGAGACAATACTGTGCAGGCAACAAATACACACAAGGGGTTTACAACCTAATCAAGACTAGACACAGAGCAGGTGAGACTTATTAGGGACACAACCAATAACAATATGGGGTGGAGACATGACATAAACCATAACAAAACACATGTATACAAAGTAAACAAAAGTCTCACAATCCGAAAGCGTGCGCTGTTGTTCTACGGGCTGCTGAGCGTGCTGAACACCAGAACGACATATCCGTCCACCGAGGTAGCTTCTCTGACAGTAATGCTTTTACCTAAACAACATATACAGCTCAAAACTGCGATTTTAATGTCTGACATAGAATCTATTGCTACTGTGAAAGAAAATTCAGCACCTGTTTAAGTTGTTTTTCATACACAATTAGGTCTGTGTTAAGCAGAAAGAAAAAAAAAAAAACATACAGTATATCACAAACAGAGTAGCCCACTTTAAAGTATATAATATACAATATACTGAACACTACTGAACATGATTAAAACCAAGCTAAGCTAAATTGAATGACATTAATTATAAGTTACTGAAGTAAACAATATTTTCACAGTTTTCCTTACCACGGAAATATTTAGGCTCAGCAAAGTGATGATATGAATGCAAAAAAAAAGCTATATATGCTCATTAAACAGATATATCTTCATTGATGTTCAAACATTTTTAAATAAAAGACCCCCCCCCCCCCACCCCATTTGGTGTGATAACACAACAGTGGTTTGTGAAGTGGTCTATTACATAATATGTTGCTTTTGGAAAAATTGAAACAATAACATTGAAGGAAAAATAAAACTAATTCACTCAGATCCTATAATAAATGGGAAAGATGGGAACGGGATTAGGAAGTTGTCTTAACTGAAAATGTTGACATAAAGAGACATGGTTGTATTTTTCTGTTAGGATTTTTTTTCTACGAATGATTCTTTTTATACTTTATACTATATCACGTCTATCATGGATTTCCCCTTGCGCTCAACTGCCCGAAGCACGACAGCGCGAGCTTCCGGGTTTTCAGTGACAATGACTTTGTTTAATTTTGACACGTGTGTTTTGTTTCGGTTTATGCCTTGTCTCTGTCCCTGTCTTGTCATTGGTTGTCTCCCTCACATGTCGTCATTATTCACAGCTGTTTTTATTTTACCGTTGATTAGGTTAATTATTTAAACCCCTCGTGTGTCTTTGTTCAGGGAAAAGTATTGTGATTGTCTGTACCCTACTGAGCTGTTTATCCTCGTTTTTGGTTCATGGTTTTGATCCTTTTCTCATCCTCGTTTCCCGATTCGTGTCTAAGCCCAGTTTATGCCCGTTTTCCGATTGTCTGACTCCTCGCTTGTTTGTGGCCACGGTTTTTCCATACATTTTTGGATTTGTCTGTCTCTTTCCAATAATGCTCTTAACTGCACTTGCATTCGTCTACTAAAACCCATTACATGACAAAGTGGACATGCTAGCATTGCAAAAGTAAGCTGTAATTACAGTTAACACTTTTCAATGCAGGATGCATTAGCATATAATGAAAGCATATAATAAATGTATGTAATTATTTTTGAACACTCAAATAACTTTTTTGTAAGGGTATTGTTCTTTTTTTTTTATTTTCTTGCACTAGGGGAATTACAGTCCAGAAATTAGTGTTTAATTATGAGATCATAGGTTTTCTCTATTATTAATGATTAAATGTGAAATGTTGTACGTCAAGCATGACCTGGATGAGAAAATGCCATTTTTAGATTTGTGATACTGTAATAATGAAGACTCTGCATGATATGAATGCGATTAAGAATTAGTGTTAAGTCTTTGAGCACAGAACCGATAACACAAGATTAGCGAGCACATGAGGCGCACCCAGAATTAGATCCTGCAGTGATACCTGTAGAAGGCTGTACAAAAGCGTCCGATCCCATGCGCCTTCAAATGACACTGCAGCAGCATGTTCGACAGCAGAAATGAAGTACATGCTCCCCACAATCAAATTCAATTCATGGAAATCTGACTGTTGCCACAGAAGGCAGCTGTTGTGGAATAATACAAACCCCACAGCGTGACCAAGCATCTCAGGCCTCACCAAAAGCAGTCTGATTGCATGCCCAATCAATGCTAATCCCAACCATGGACTGCCTGGATCTGGCTGTCTTTTTGAGAGCTAATGTTCTCATGCAGTGCCTGATTTTTCTGTGCTCTTAGAAAACAAAGTCCAGCATACACAAGAAGCAGGGGAAAATAACTGCATTCTTACCTGGTTCGCTAACACCTATAAAAATAAATGAAAAAAAAGAGAGAGAAAGAAGAAAAAAATCACAGTCAGGAATGTGTCACCTTCTTTTTTCCACAAAACAGGAAAATAGCAGGTTTTAATTCAGACGTTCATGTTAACATCTTTAGATAACTTTCTCACACACTTGGCAAGTACACAGACATAAATTATGTTGCAGTTTGTGACAGAAGGAGGTCAGTAATGCCAAGACATTGTTCTGTGAAGCCTAAATCTTTTTTATGGCGCAAAATACAGTAGTATAGCGTCACCTTCATGAGGACTGAAAAAAGCTAACGTCATTTATATGTCATATATTTATTAATTGATAAAGTGCCTATAAATGATGACAGACCTTTCAATCTGTGCTGGATTACGACTAAATTAAATACCTTTAATTATGTTTCTTACGAGAATTCATTCTCTTCTGTTTGCAAACGACAAATATGGCAACCCGAGCAAGTCAGAATGACAGATGAGAGGAATTTTGCATTTTATGTTGCAATAGCTATTATTGTGATTAGTTTTATTCATTTCAACATGTACAACCAGGGTTCATTTTTACAAACATAATGCATGTTTTAAATCAAAATGCTCTGTACTATCAGAACTTACATCATTTTGTGAGAAATGTATTGAAGGGGAAAATGACTTGGCAAACTGGTGGAGGAAAAAGACTGGTGATAATCTTTAATCTATGCCACAACGAGCAAAGCTAATATTTGAATCAATTACCTTATAAAATAACTAATGAAATTAATTTCTGATTCCTGTCACTTCATTTACTTTTCTTAACATGCTCGAATAAAAAATAGTTTTTAACGCATATTGTGTGTCAAGTCATTAAATATTCATCCTGCTTTGAGGTTCACATCTAAGATGCTGGAAGTTGACCCCAAAAAGAGTTGATTCTCTGATTCCAGGCTTTGCATCAACCCTAAGAATGAACCCTAATGCTTTGGAGCTAATTCCACACACCAAAAATGATTCACCAAAAAAAAAAAGCAAGCAAAAACGAATTTTGCATTTTCAGTTAGCAAGACAGACAGTAAATATTGGTTCATTCCTTCATTTATCTGTCTGACTTTCTTTATTTGCTTGTCCTTCATTCATTACCTCATTTGTCTGTCTTTGTTAGTTTGTTCCTTCATTTAATTGCTTTGTTTGTCTGCCTTTGTTTGTTTTTCATTGTTTGTTCATTCCTTCATTCATCTGTCTGTTTGTTCATCTATTCATTTGCCTCTTTGTTTGTGTGTCCGTTTCTTCATTCATACCTTCAGTCATCTGTCTGTCTTTGTTTGCTTGTTCCTTAATCCTTTGTTTGTCTTTCTTTATTTGTTGTTTGTTTCTTCATTCATTCCTGTTTGTCTTTCTTAGATTGTTTGTTTGTTTGTTGCTTTGTTCATTCTTTTGTTTACTTGTCTTTGTTTATTTGTTCATTCATGCCTTCCTTTGTTTCTCTGTCTCTGTTTGTTTGTTTGTTGCTTTGCTCATTCTTTTGTTCATTTGTCTTTGTTTTTTTTTTGTTTGTTGCTTTGTTCTTCTGTCTGTTAGTTTGTTTATTTGTTCTTTCATACCTTCCTTCATTTGACTTTGTTAGTTTATTTGCTTATTTTTTCTTCATTCATTCTTTGTTCGTCTGCCTGTTTTATTTCTTTGCTTGTTTCTTCGTTTATCTGTCTGTCTTAGTTTTCTTATTTCTTTCTTTGTACATTCCTTCACAGATTTGTCCCTTCATTCGTTCCTTCATTCATCTGTCTGTCTTTTGTTCATTTCTTCTTCCGTTCATTCATTCACTCGTCTGATTGTTTGTAGTAGTATTAGCGAGAGAAATGCTGAAAAGAATTTTGCTATTGTATTTACTAAATAGTGAATTTCAACCAGTCATTTTTACATTTCAACTAATTGATTCATTGAGGAAAAAAAAGAAACAGATTTTTCTCTGGTGAATAATTGTGAAGAATTGGAAAGCTCATCTGGCAAGCATTTCAGCACATTAAACTCTTCAGTGATGCACATGAGTTTGGAGTAAGCGAGGCCAATACCAGAAGTCCCATTATATAAAGCAGCCTTGATTGTGTGTCGAAGCGCAGAATGAGGGAAAAGAGAAAAAAGGACATTGAATTGTAAAACTCCATCTGATAAAATTGCAGCTATGGACATCTTTTTTTTTTTTAAAAAGAAAAGCCATTTCTGCTGTTCCTATTTCCTTTGTCAAAAATAGAGCAGTTTTCTGAAGATGTTAAATAAACGTTAAATGTTTGTTAAATATTTAGTCTTGTAATACCTTTATTCATTATTTTTAGTCTGTTTAGAGAAATAAATCAGTATATGCTGCATTTTGTTACATTACTCATCAATGTGCCTGGTAAGATGATATGAGACATGTAACTTTTAAAATTTTTTAAATAATTATTTGTTTTTGTATTGCCTCCGAAATAACATGTCAGTAATGATGTTATGCTCCAATATATCCTGAGCAAAGGCTTTTGCTACTGCATTTTGCTCCTTCATGTTATTTCTGGGTTGTTTTTTTTTTTTTTTTTTTTTTTTTTTAATATAAGACAAAGAACATTATTATTAAACAGGAAATGACAGGAATGTGTAGGCAATGAATAAAGGTGGGTATGACTTAGGGGATGCCTAGACTGCTTGACTAAAATCAGTGAAGCAGAGGGTAAGGCCATACAGTCAGACATTAAAGAAATCAAACTAAATATAATTTGTTAGTCTAAAAAAACAAGATGAAGCCAAATCTACAGTCAACTTCAGAAGACTTCACAGGGAAAGTATTTTTCTTTTGCTTGAATGTACCATTAACACTTACAAAAACAAAACAAAACAAAACAAAAACCACCCCTGAAGGAATTCCTCCTGTAGTTATTTCTTCATGACCAGCTCTATGTGACTCACTTCATCACCACTGTGTGAGCTTTTAGAGCCACAGGTTGCAGATCACTATTCAATCCCACTCAGTTCAAGACTCCCAGACTCGGTTTCGGGTGCCACTAAGGCACCCTGTTTACACCATTGCTTTTTTTGTTTTAAGCACACACATTTTGCTGCGGTTACACCTGTAAGAGGCGAGCTATGATTAGTAACACATGCGTAAGAGGCGAGCTATGATTAGAGCAATCAGCAACAAATCCCATTTCAAGCAGCGTAAGCCCTACATGGAGTGCCACTTTGGACTAGCAACCAACTTCCTGTTTACACTTGTATGTGCATGTGCAGTGTGCATGAATGCTGTAGATATAGCATTCTCCATCCATCATTAAGCTACGAAGCGCTTCCTCTCTTTCATTTCAGCTGAGCTGCCAGCTCAGCCATAAATACCTGTAGCACTTTCTTAAATAATTCAATATGATACTAATTATACTGCACATTTATTGCACAGATCTATTTATTTTCTTTAGTTGCAATCAACTTTTGATTTAACTATGGAAAAGATGACTTGTCAACAACTTTTTCTGAATTACTGGTAGACTAGTAAAAGCTAGTAGATGCCCAATCCCTAGCTTCCCACGTTTTAATGGTTATATATTACACACAGTCAGGTACATAAATATTTGGATGCTGACAATGGTATTGTTATTTTAGCTGTTTACCACAGCATATAGGAGTTGAAACTAAATAATGAATTTGGGCTCAAAGTGCAGACTTACAGTTTTAATTTAAGGGTATGTGCATCCTGCTCAGCTGTTCCATTTCCAGATGTGTTGTGCCTTCATTATTATTTCACGTACAAGTAAGCAGAAAAAATGAGTCTGCTTACAAGTAAGCAGAGAAAATGTGTTGATTTCAAGTGTTGCATTTGCAATCTGTTGCTGTTAACCCTTAATATGACTTCCAAAGAGCTGTCACTGTCAGTGAAACAAGCTATAAGTAGGCTAAAACAAAACCATCAGAGAGACAACAAAAACATGTTGGCAAATCAAATATTTCGTGCATCCTTAAAAAGAAAGACTGCACCTGTGAGCTTAGCTACAGCAAAATACCCAGAAGACCAGTAAAAAAAGGGCAGTGGCAGCTCAGTTTTTAAGATGTTGGATTACTGACTGGAAGATTGTTAGTTCAAATCCAAACCCTGCTAAGCTGCCACTGCTAGGCTCTTGAGCAAGGCCCTTAACCCTCAACTGCTCAGATGTATAAATGAGATAAATGTAAGTCGCTCTAAATAAAGGCATCTGCCAAATGCCATAAATGTAAATGTAAAACAACTGTATCTGGATGATATAAGAGTGTGTCTCAATCAGCTGCCTGGTTCAGAAGTGAGCGCAGTGATCAGGGAGGGGGTCATTTTAAGGGCTGTCTCAATCACAAAATACTTCCAGTGCACCGGAACGTTTACTCCCTAAAGAATCCCACAATGCACCGCAAAAATTAGAAGCTGTTATAATCACTATGTTCCCTTACTGGAAATGACGTAATAATTTTCGGAAGCCTCTCGGCTAAAGATGCCGGACAAACTCTCAGCCTACTTTGTCTATAAATGTACAGTACTGGGCATAAGTTTTAGGCAAATGCAAAGAAATGCTGTAGAGCAAAGATTCCTTTAAAATAATAAGATTAAATGTTTCTACATTACAAAAAAAAAACAAACATAAAGAGCAGTAAACCTTAGTAAATGAAATCACTATTTGGTGTGACAAAAAAATTTAAAATAAAAATAGAAGCCTACAGGACAATTAGTGCAGTTTTATATGGGCTGTAAGTTTTATTGAGCATCTTGCAGAATCAGCCACAGTTCTTCTGGAGATTTTGACTGTCGCACTTGCTTCATATTTTTGCAGCAAAACCCAGCAGCCTTCATTTTGGTTTTTATCTGAAAAGTGGTCTCTTACATAATATGCTGGTTTCTTTACTGACATACAGACAATTCAATGTTTGTGAATCTAAAATATGTTTTGTACTGACTTATCTTTATAACATAGTTTGTACTAAAAAAAAAGTGTCTAAAACTTTTGCACAGTACTTTAGATAGCTTGTTATTGTAGCTCTCAAATGATTACTTATGTTAGCGATTTGATATTTATTTCACGTTCTATATACGGTTTGATTGAGTCTAATGTCTTTTAAGTGTTCACTACCTAGTCTATGATCCTGTTAAAGTACCAAGAAAGAAACACATGTGATTAAGCTAACAAATTTATATAACATCAAATGTCAAAGATATTAGCCTGCCTGACATTCATAAATGCCAGTGGTGACGTTTTACAAGTACATAGTCATGTCGCCAAAAATTGAGTAATCAGTGTCCCAATGTGTAGTGAGCCAGGGTCCTTACCAATGCCTGAACTTGTGTACACCATATACTGATAGATGACCTAGGGAGCTAGGGAGCTGGTTGAGACGCACTTTGTCAAAGTCGACAATAAAGAGGTTTCACCAGAGTAAATATACAGGGTTTCCAACAAGATCTTAACCATTGGTAAGCCTTAAAACAGGAAGACCAGTTTAAGATTGACCAAAAAACATCTAAAAACAAAGAAACAAACATACATTCTGAGAGAGCATCCTAATTACAGGTAAGACAAATACCAACGTGTGCCAGCATGATGGGAAGAGAAGAGTATGAAGAAGAGAAAGAACTGATCTGAAGCATACACCCTCGTATTACAGCATTGGCATGTATGGCTGCCAGTGGAACTGGTTCCCTTGTATTTAATGATGTGTAACTGCTGACAAAAGCAGCAGGATGAATTCTGAAGTTTTTATTATGTTCTCAGTTTCAGCCAAATGCTTCAAAACTCATTGGACAGTGCTTCACATGTCAGATGGACAATGACCTGGAACACACTTCAAAAAGCAATCAAAAACTTTTTAAAGGCAAAAGTGGAATATTATGCAATGTTCCAGTCAATCACTTGACCTGAATCCAATTCATGCCTTCAACTTGCTGAAGGCAAAGCTGATGGCAAAACACCCCAAGAACAAACAGGAAATAAAGACAGCTGCAGTAAATGCCAGGCACAGCATCACCAAGGAAGAAACCCATTTTCAGCCTAATGATTTCATGCTTCACTGGCAGTGACAGCTTTTTGGATTTAATATAGAGAGTTAACTGAAACATATTCGAAATGCAAATGCTACAACTGAAATGAACTCTAAACCTTTTGTTTGCATAGTTGTAATAAAACACCTGGCCAAAAAACAGCTGACCATTCAATTGTCCAATTACTTTTGGTCCCATAAAAATGGGGGGATGGGGTTGTAATATAAACAATGCTGTAATTCCTTTAAAGTTCACCTGATTCTAATGTACAGTGGGGGAAATAAGTATATATTTTCATTAAATATATTTCCAATGAGGCTATTCACATGACATTTTCACCATATTAACTCAAGAAATCCAGAAATATAAAGAATTCACAAAATTAAAGTCCATAAATAAAGTTATGTGTAATAAAGCGGAATGACACAGGAAAGAGTATTAAACACGCTAACTGAAATTTATTTAATACTTAGTGGAGAAGCTCTGTTTATAGTGACAGCTTCAAGACGATTCCTGTATGAAGAAATTAATATGCCGCAGTATTCAGCTGTGATTTTGGCCCATTCTTCTAAAATATTGTCTTTAAATATTATTCAATTGGATTGAAGTCACTGGCACCCCGTCCAGGGTGTACCCCACCTTGTGCCCGATGCTCCCTGGGATAGGCTCCAGGTTCCCCCGTGACCCTGAAAAGTAGTAAGCGGTTGAAGATGGACGGATGGATGGATGGATTGCAGTCAGGTGATTGACTGGGCCATTCTAACACCTTAATTATTTTATCTGAAACCAACTGAGAGTTTCCTTTCCTTTGGATCGTTGTCCTGCTGGAAGGTCCACCCACATCTCATCTTCATCATCCTGGTGGATGGCAGCAGATTATTCTCAAGAATCTTCCAGTAAAGGGCTCCTTTCATCGTTCCTTTAATTATATGAAGTCTGCCAGTACCATGCGATTAAAAACATCCCCACACCATGATGCTTCCACCTCCAAACTTCACTCTTGGTATAGTGTTTTTAGGGTGAAGTGCAGTGCCATTTCTTCTCCAAACATGGTGTGTAGTATGAGAGCCAAAATGTTAAATGTTGCGCTCGTCTGACCAGACTACACTCTAACAGTATTTCATAGACTTGTCCAAATGAGTTGTAGCAAACTTTAAATGAGCTTTGAAATGCCTTTTCTTTAGTAATGCAGTCTTGCGGGGTGAGCGCGCATAGAGGCCATGGTGGTGGAGTGCATTGTCTATTGGTTTCTCTGTGACGATGGCACCTGCTGCCTCCAAGTGTTTCTGGAGCTCTTTCTGAGTGGTCCTTGGCTCTTGGTCTACTCTTATGGCTATTCTTCTGACTCCCTGACTCCTTCGAGGAGCTCCTGTACATGGCCGGTTGATGACAGAGTGATGTTGCTTTCACTTGTGGATACTAGCCCGAATTGACCTTACTGGAGGATTCAGAACATTTGAAATACATCTCTATCCAATTCCATCAAGCTTAAAATTGCTTTTACCCATCATGAGATGTTTCTTGTGTAACATCTTGGTAAAAAAAAAAAAAAACCTTTTTATAGACCATCAATATACTAACCCAACTAATATAAATTTGAAAAGATAAGGGGTATAATTAATTGCAGATTTCAGCTGGTTCTTTGCCTTACCTTGCCTTGGAAAACTGCTTTTTCTTAGCATGTTCAATACTTGTTACCTGTGTCATTCCACGTTATTACACATAACTTTATTTATGGACTTTAATGGTTTAGAATTCTTTATTGTTTTCAAGATTTCTTGAGTTAATACAGATGTCTGGTGAAAATTTCATTTGAATAGTCTCATTGGAAATATATTTACTGAAAAAAAAATATTCAATACTTATTTTCCCCACTGTAAATAACCTAAAAGTAAAGTGAAAGTCGTTACCTTCAACAGCTTAAATTACAATAACTTTATATTATTATGCCAATGAAATCAGATAAAGCAGCTGTGTTGGCATCTGTGTTGGAGTTAGGGTGGAATCGTATGCAAAGTTCTGCCTTTTTATTTTTCAGGATATGCTAGAGCTATAGTTGTGGTTGATATACTTTTAAAGAGAAATATATTTCAGACAAAATTTCACTTTGTGTAGGGCTTTCCCAGGCCGCCACATACTTATAAATATTTAAAATAAAATGTCTTCTTTGATGAAGTAAGCAGCAATTATAATAATCAGTCTTTATTGGTCACATGTACAGCACAGCACAGTGAAATTGTTTACTTCGCATACTCCAGCCTGTCTGGAAACTGGGGTCAGAGCACAGGTTCAGCACCCCCTGGAGCAAAGAAGGTTAAGGACCTTGCTCAAGGGCCCAACATGGCAGCCTTGCAGGGCTTGAACACCTGACCTTCTGATCAGTAACCCAGAGCCTTAACCGCAAAGCCACCACTGCCATAATTATACCAATAACTAGAGGTAGATTAGCGATGACTAGAGGGTGTGAGTGGTGTGCATTACTGGAGCTCATAAGCCTGGTGTTGAGAGAAAGCAAGACCTGGAAGAATCCCTGTGTAAACTCTAGGACTGGTTGGTGAGCTGTGAACTGTAAAGGTGTCTGTAACAGGACTGTACATATGACCAGTCTGTTGGTTTGGCTTTTTTCTTTAGACAAGGAACTTAACTCCTAGTGCATCGGCTGGAGCTGCTTCAGTGCTCCTAGTCATGGTACTTTTACCGAGCACAGGATTCTCCTTTCCCTAAAATTAATAACTAGATTGTGGCCTTGAATGCTTGCTATATGTTTTTGGTGTCTTATTGTTCCACTAACCCTTCTTACCAACATCAGCAGCTGCTCTCTCAGCACAGCAAACTAAGAACAAGCAGGGAGGTTGCAGTTTTAATTAGATCTCATGATAATGATCAGTTGGTTGACCTACAATAACATACACACATACTGTATCAACTTTTAGGACTACTTGTGTGAAAATCCGATGATGTTTTAGGCACTATTTAAGCAGATACACAGAAATTCCTATATATATATATATATATAGGAATTTCTGTGTATCTGCTTAAATAGTGCCTAAAACATCATCGGATTTTCACACAAGTAGTCCTAAAAGTTGATAAAGAGAACCCAATTAAACAAATGAGACAACAATATTATACTTGGTCATTTATTTATTGAAGAGAATTATCAATATTTCAAATCTGTGAGTAGGAAAGGTATGTGACCGTTTTGACATAAAATCCGATGATGTTTTAGGCACTATTTAAGCAGATACACAGAAAGTCCTATATAGAATTTTATATATATATATATATA
>JAFFST010050002.1:2824-13179 GCA_022414735.1 Noturus placidus
CTGCTTTGAGACAATGTACCATTGTAAAAAGCGCTATACAAATTGATAAATTATTATTATTAATTATTACGTACACCTCATTTTAATTCTTCCTTAATACTAGTTGCTTGTTGTCACTTGATCATTAATAGGTCACATATACATTGGCTAAAACTGTGCTAGAAACTCAGTAGCTTACTTAAAAACCCCTGAAAGCTTTTTCTTTATTTATTTATTTATTTACAGTTCTGATGCTGCTGTGCCCATTGTTGGCGGTGGACAGGGGTCAGCATGGGTGCGGTTCACTGCTTGTCCTTCCTTGAACCACTTTAGGTAGGTACTAACCATTGCATATCGAACGCCCTGCAAGACCTGCCTTTTTGTTCATGCTCTGACCCAGTCGTCTAACCATCACAATCTCTCCCCTTGTGAAAGTCGCTCAGATTCTTATGCTTGCCCATTTTTTCTTCTTCCAACACATCAACTTCCTACCCCTTTACCGGTTCCATTGTAACAAGACAATCAATGTTATTCACTTCACCTGTCAGTGTCACCTGTCACTACTGCTCATTTTATTATATATTAGGACTTTAATATAAAACTACCATGTATGTAACATCTGCTTTGAAACTGGCTTGCTGGTTAAACTTTTTTGAGCATGTGAATAAAATGATGCACATGATGAAACCATATGTTTGTATATTATTGATTTGGATGGCACAAATACACAGCGATTGACTGGTAAACGGTTGAAAAACACTGACTCCGAGACAGGACGTGGGCACGTCGCACTCACACACGAACAACAACTCGAATCAGAACGGATGAAGCATTTCACAACAAACGTGTTTTGCCATCATCCTGGGCAGGACCCGTGTGAGATGGGACCGGATCCGCTTTATTCATGGGTGTAGGCGGATGTGGCTCAGTCGGTAGAGTGGGTTGTCCACTAATCCACTAATGTATTGTAGCCTATAAACATTTACTTCCTGTGTAAGTAAATAGATTTGTTGAACTATATTACTGGCTGTGATAAATGTTATAGCGATGCATGATCATAGGCCTAGCCTATGAACGTTGTCACAATGACATCCTAATATCAACAGCATTGATATCAAAGTGAACTTTGCCAATCAGATAGGAGTACTTTCCATGGCCATGGTAGAATAACTAACAATAAAATGACATCATGTCAATATATACATGTATCTATATATCAGAGAATTTCACACTCACACATGTTCATACAAACAATTCTTCATCAAGTGAACCCTACACACACACACACACACACACACACACACACACACTCACCTTCTGATGGGAAGAACTCTGGTAGGCACACAATGAAAGCGAGGAAGATGAGTACGGAAAGTTTGGCGACGGTCGCTTTCGTCATGGACACAACCTGATGACGGACAACTCACACACACACACACACACACACACGCACACTCTAACCTGAACATGAGAAGATGGTCAGGTCAGCAGCTAGCATGAAATCTTAAAGTAGCAATAATATCCACCGACTTCATGTGTTCTTTGTCTTGTGCTTGTGAACACGTGTCAGAGCAAAGCAAACAACACAACCGTCTTGCAACACTACTTCCTGTCTTTCTTCCTGTTGCAGCAGTGATGTGAGTGAGAAAGAGCGAAAGATGCAGAGAGAGACAGAATGTACAGCACCAGTCTTATGAATTGACTCAGTAAAGTGTAGGTTATCTGTGACAGGACGTTGGTCTTTCTGTGTTATAATGTTAAACTGTTAAACAGGTCAGTGTGACATTGCTGGAGTTTGTGGCACTGTATTTATGTAACATGATTTAGTAAAGGAAACTTAGGGCAAACACGTGGTGTGTGGTAGCACCACACACACACACACACACATACACACAGAGACTACCAGAGACAAAGTTAAATCAATACTATTTAGTTTCAATCTGCTAATAAACATGCCACCTATAGCACTCCGCTGTGTTGTCAGCATTCTTACTTACAGAACTTCCTTTTTGTATCTTCATCTATTTCCTTTATTTCTTTCCACTTTATCGACCAAGCCTATCTTATGTACTTACACATCACACCTTAACCTGCCTACCAGCTCATCCAACCCTAACCTACCCGTCCCAACTACCTACTCATCCAACCCTACCCTACCCATCCCAGCTACCTACCCCTCCTACCATACCCACCCTATCTACCCATTCCACATACCAACTAATCCAACCCTAACCTACCCATCCAAGCTACCTACTCATCCAACCCTAAACTACCCATCCCAGCAACCTACTCATCCAACCCTAACCTACCTATCCCAGCTACCTACCCCTCCTACCATACCCACCCTATCTACCCATTCCACATACCAACTAATCTAACCCTAACCTACCCATCCAAGCTACCTACTCATCCAACCCTAAACTACCCATCCCAGCAACCTACTCATCCAACCCTAACCTACCTATCCCAGCTACCTACCCCTCCTACCATACCCACCCTATCTACCCATTCCACATACCAACTAATCTAACCCTAACCTACCCATCCAAGCTACCTACTCATCCAACCCTAAACTACCCATCCCAGCAACCTACTCATCCAACCCTAACCTACCTATCCCAGCTACCTACTCATCCAACCCTAACCTACCCATCCTAGCTACCTACTCATCCAACCCTATCCTACCCTATCTACCCATTTCACATACCAACTAATCCAACCCTAACCTATCCATTCCAGCTACCTACCCCTCCTACGATACCCACCCTATCTACCCATTCCACATACCAACTAATCCAACCCTAACCTAAGATTAACACTAAAATTAAAAGTAGAATTGCAGGGGCCCACCCTACCTACTCATCCCACCTACCTGCTTTTCCAATCCTAACCTACCCATCCCAGCTACCTATTCATCTCACCCAATGGCAGAACCCTTTGTAGGCCTTTATACCTCAAAGTAGCAGGGGTGGAGCTGAACAGCTTTGTTCCAGGTGGGACCGGAGTACATTTCTTGACCAAAAACTTTTAAATAAAGGATCAGAAAGAATTAAGAAGAAGAATTTAGCCAGATCCAATGCATGGAGAAATTAAATATAACCATTTTGCTAAAGTATCTTTGAAACTATCACAGGTCTGGAAACACATTTAAACATTACAAATCTTTATGGTACAATATTACCAAAATTACCAAGATAATACCAAATCATTTAAATAACATGAATATATAACATGCTGCAGAATACTGATGTACGCTTTAAAAGGTTGTGTTTCAAATGAATATTCAGTTCAAATTAGTACTGGCACTGAAACAGTAATGCCAAAACCAAATTATGCACATCGTTTAGATGGTTTAACTGAAATCTATTTTGAGATAAGATATTCTTATACCATTTCTATGCCTGTAGGTTTTTATTAAGCCAAGGTGGAGTTCTCTGCTGTAGTAACTATAAACGTACACTATAAAAGTCTTCAGTTTGAGTTGCAGACTGTTTCTTTCTCTCAGCCTAAACCTGCAATGAAATGCACACTCTCAATCCACTCAGCAGCTGTAATGTGCTCTCGGTGGGAAGCTGAAGGACATTCCTGCTGTTCTGGAGTTTGTTCCCAGTAATCGCGCTAGTACAGGATAAGGTTCCTACTGGAACCCACTGGAGAATGACACGTTCTTATCATTATTGTCCAAGAGGCTTTGTTCCGCCTCGGCCAGCAGATGGCGCTGTGGATCAACCAAGCCGGTTGGACACATGACAGTTTGTTTGGGTTAACATTCCTTCTGGAATGACGCAAGTATGATGTGCACCTGGCGTAGCTTGTTTCAAGCTAATTATGTTGAATACTTAAAGCCCTCAGTTTGAAGCGCACGTTGCGCGTTATTGTTTCAATGTTTGTGTGTGTGAATGTTTGTATATGCATAGGTTAGAAGTCAGCAACCCAGTGATAGCACTTAGCCGGAAATGCTAAAGTGTAGCATGCTAAGTCGTTCATGTTTTCGTTTGTGGATGAATAAAAGGACTCTTGCGAATAATTCCAGCTCCCATATCCTAACAGAAAAACATGCCTAGATAATGGAAGTAGCAAGAGAGCCTGTCATGCAGAGACAACAGTTCGCCATGAGTAAGGCCGAGCTTAAAGCATTGCGCCGCGCGTTCGAGGAGCAGAGCTGACAACTAGCCGAAGAAATTGCTCAGCTCCGAGGCCTTCTAAAACCGCTGCACCACCAGCCGTCCAATTTGCCATGCCCACGCTGCCGGAGAGCTATGCCACGCCACACAGCCAGCCAAGCTACCTGAACTCCTGGGGGTTCTCACTGCAGGAGAGTTGTACAAAGCCAGGCAGCCAGCAGAGCCACCCGGACTGCTGGAGCCCCCCAAGGCTGGTGAATCACACCACGCTGCCCAGCCTGGAGGAGAGGACTAGCCAAGAAATTGTTTTTGGGGGGGCACCGGTGACGGGGGAGGGCCAGCCAGAGGTTAACAGGGCAACCTCTGGCCCCCTGGCGCCAATCAGCAAAAACGGCAGCAGTGCTCCAGCCGAAGGCTAACAGGGCAGCCTCTGGCACTACAGATACAGTGGAGCTCCAGCCGGAGGCTAACTTGGCAGCCTCCGGAGCCACAGAGACATCGGAGCTCCAGCCGGAGGCTAACTTGGTAGCCTCCGGTGCTACAGAGACAGTGGAGCTCCAGCCGGAGGACGTGGCCACCTCTGACGCTCCAGAAGCAGCCAGCGCAGTGGAGCTCCTGCCTGAGGTAAGGCCGTTAACCCCTGTCTTTCTGTGTCCAGGCAGTGCAGCGGCTGCAGAGCACCAGCAGGAGACTAGGGGGTCTCGGCATCTCAGGAGACTGTCCCGCCGTCCTGCGTTCCCGAACCACGGAGGGGTGTGCCCTGCGTTCCCGAGCCACGGCGGGAGGCGACCTGTGTTCCCGAGCCTCTGTGGGGAGCGTCCTGTGTTCCTGAGCTGCCGGGGGCGGTGCCCCGACTTTCAACCCGGTGGGGGTGTCGTTCCAGCCATCTGACGCCCAACAGAGACTGCCTCGGTTCCTGTGGCAGCAGGGGGACATTCTGCCCAGGGGCCCAGGACCCCCCCATTAGGGGGGGGGGGTTCTGTTGGTGCTCGGGGACAAGCACCTTTGGAGGGGGGTCTGTTACGCCTCGGCCAGCAGATGGTGCTGTGGAGCAACTAAGCCGATTGGACAAATGACATTTTGTTTTGGTTAACATTCCTTCTGGAATGACGTAATTATGATGCGCACCTGGCGTAGCTTGTTTCAAGCTAATTATGTTGAATACTTAAACCCCTCAGTTTGAAGCACACGTTGCGCGTTATTGTTTCAATATTTGTGTTTGTGAATGTTTTGTATATGCATAGGTTAGAAGTCAGTAACCCAGTGATAGCACTTAGCCGGAAAACTAACCAGTGCGAGTGTAGCATGCTAAGTCATTCTTGTTCATGTTTTGTATTGTGGATGAATAAAAGGACTCTTGCGAAGACTTCCAGCTCCCGTATCCTAACAGGCTTGGATTAGTCTGGCAGTGATTTCCAGCTTTACGCCAGAGAGAACATCACATGGACACCAAAATCAAGATTTTTCGTTCCATACTTTACCCTGGAGATTACTCAAGCAAGGTGGTGAAGATGTAGATGCTGTTTATTCTAAAACTGTGCTGTAATATATTTGCATGCATAATGATGTGCAGTATATATGTACTATTGCATGCCAGAATTAGCAACACAGATAACTACAATGTGCATGTCGTGAAGGATGTCAAAGATAATGCAATATTTTGGAGACACCTCAAAACTAAGATCATAACGGAGCTATGAAATTTTCATCATCATGAAAATGTTAAGCGACTGTGAATTCTTCTGAAATTCATGACCTATATTAAACACAGATATGCAAAAATAACTTTTCTGATGTGTGCAGAGTGATAAAGAATTCAATTGATTCACTTTATCCCCTTTTCATTTTTATGAATATGAACAACTCCCCTCACCCATGTTTTCTCATATTATGATCAGACAGCATTCAAAACATTATGCATTTTCTTTAAAACCAAGATAACGTGTTATATACTGTAATATAGAGTAGGTATTACATGTATGTGGGTCAAAGAAAAAAAAACAGATATATTAAAGAGATGTATTCAGCTACATGACAATAATAAGCTTCTCAAAAAGTACAATTATAAACCAATCATCCATCATGTGTTCTGCAGAGCGAAGGAGATTTAAAAAAAGAAAAGAAGGCATATTTCCTCCATGATATTGCAAAAGAGCCTGGTTGTTACTATTCATCATATTGGCTGTCATTCTGCACAGTGACCAAACCACACACCTTATTAGACCTACATACATTTAAATGTATTAACATAGGTCAAGGTTTTCCTTTCCTTCTCCTTTAGTCCTGCTTCACTGTATGTTTTTAACTGACCTGACTCAATAGACCTGACTCAGCAAATGCAGTCATGTTATAACATTTCATAGTGGCATGCATTCATTGAGGCTGCAATGCATATGCTTATCTGTGGTATGCATGACACCAAATCCACACGCTGTCCCGTCAGGAAACGGATTTCATGGAGTGTAATGAAAAGAGTTGAACTTTTGGACATGCTGATTCTACTTGCATTTCATTTGTGCACTGTAATGACTGCTTTGCATTGTGGGACTGAGATCTATAAAAGAGCAGGAAATGTTCTGCTCATCTTTTCACAGAGGAGCATACATTTTTGATGCTTCCTCAATTGCAGCGCTTGCATCTGCGGTTAGGCAGGGAGGTTGCAATAAGTCTTTTATTTCTACTTCTGCTTCTTCTTCTTATTATTATTAAAAAATATATATATTTTATGTCATTTGGCCTCGTTAATTCTGCATTCACGCCTCCGATCATGCAAAGCACAGTCAATATTCCACACCTTTTCCACTACATAAATTGCATCACGGAATTATTATTCACCATGCGTGCTGTTTACTTTAATGCCAACATCACTATCAGTCACCGCGTATCTAACGATACATTACCGAAAAATGACTTATAAACCATACAAAAATAAATAAAATCAGCATTAAAACGGTCTCCGCACTCAGGTAAGCCGGTTTATTTATCATACAGTGAATATTATCATTTACAGCAAGAAAACGGAGCACTAAAGCAAACAAACAGGCTCCGGGAAGCGGATATGAGGAAGTGGTACAGCCGGCGAGTGACGCTCCAAGTACGGCTTGAGTTCAGTACCAAGTTCAGGCGAGCCCCCGGCTTTATATGGGCCCTTAGGCATTTTTAATATATTGCGCTTTATATGTACTTGTGCAACATATCTGAAATCTAATTTCACTGCTTGGATGTTTATTAACAATTTTAAAGTGTGTTGTTTTTTTTTGCTTAATTTTGCACCTAACAAGTGGTTTAAATGAAGCGTGATGCCACAACGTCATCTTTTAGTATAATTGACCAGTAATTGAATAGAATGATTGCTCTGACATGATCAACAAGTGAGTCAGTTTCATTTAACAACCACTTAAAGTATTAAACAGCAGCACAAACAGTGTGACTAATGAAAAAGAATAAAGTAGTTAGGAATAGTGCCAGTTATGTCATTTTAAGGTTGAATTTTCTGATGAGCGTATACCGTTATCTAATCCTTTATTTCTTTAAAACCACTACATCAAGCAATTTATTATTCAATCAATTTATTATTCGGATCAAAACGACTGGTGCTGTGCACACCAATGAGGTAGTATTGTACTAGAAATCTAAACAGCTGTGGAGATAATTCTCATTTTAAATTTAGACGTCTTCACTTCTGGGAGAATGATTATATTTTTTCCATTGCTCATCCTGTACCATTCTTGTGTTTGTCCAATTAAATGTTAGGATGTATATGTCCCGCCCCTGGGGGCGTGTCTCGCTCTACAGTAGCAGCTTGTTAGCAGGAAAAATGTTCATCTGTGTGTCTTCAAATTGGACGAGAAATTTAATAACACCAGGCAGGTTTTAATTTCTCTTTAGCGTTGAGTGATTTATCTCCAGAACACACCTGCTCCTGCAAACAGAAGATTTTTCGAGGTTGCTCGGCTTTGCATATAAAATTAACCCATATGGCTGTACGGTAATTTATACAGAAAGTGAAGTTTTGTCTAAATTCATCACCATGCTCCAGGAATAACACCCTTGCAGCGTGCTGTTATGGGGGGTGGGGGGAATGGTTGATTGATTAACATATGAGGATAAACATGATTGTGTGTGTGTGTCTGAGTGTGTGTGTGTGTGTGTGGGGGGGGGGTGTCTTACTAAACCAGACTTGGCTGTAATGTGGATTTTTTTATTGGCAGAGTGGCAGTTTTGCTTTCAAAACACACACACACACACACACACACACACACACAGTGTGTGAGGCTGTATCTTGGATAGAAATTTATGCTCGGCATCCTCCCTCCACCTGCTGGATGTTCACAGTGATGATGCTGTCCTCAGGGTGAGCTTAATAATTGATGGCAGATCTTTATGGCTGCAATCTCTTGTCTGCTGCTCTCCTCTTATGGCTGATATGAGAAAAGGCAAGTGTGTCTGAGTGTGTATAGGCTGGATTTTAAGCCCTTTTTGATGACCTAAGACAGGTTTGAGCTTGTGGGGACTTCTGGTTTTAACTACAGTCCACTCCAAAGCTATTGGCACAGCAAGGCTAATTAATTTGTTTTTGTTTTGAGATCAAAATATGAATATGACTGACAGGTGTTTCTTGTTAACCAGGTGTGTTCTGTTAGATTGACTTATTGTTTGAACAATAAAAAGCTCTAAACATCTACTCTTGGTTCTAGACTTCTGTTTCAATTGTGAAAACTGAATTTGTGGTTAAAAAAGGATAAACCCACATGAAGATCAGAGAGTTTTCTATGAGAGAAAAGCATGCCATTCTGAACCTGAGAAAAGAGGGAAAATCAGTCAAAGGCATTGGACAAACAACAATTTGGAATGTCCTTGAATAAGAAAGAAACCACCGGTGTACTGAGCAGCAGACACCGAACGGTCGGCCAACCAAAACGACAACAGCTGATGATGGAAACATTGTGAGAGCTGTGAAGAAAACCCTCCTCAAACAACTGTATGACATTCATTAAGATAGAAACATTAGGATGTCCAAAATATATCCCTTAAATCTGTCACCTTTGAGCTAAAATCAATAAAAGTTGAAGTAAGTGAGGTGAAAAATTCCCTGTGATAATTTTATAATACTAATGTTCAATTAACCTGATTGACAGATTTACAGACGTGGATATGTATTTCTATTTATTAAATAAATAATATCCAAAAAAATTTTCGCCAACTAGTGGCCTGAAATAGAACTGTTTTATTTAAAATTCTTCAAATGTGAGAAAAAAAAAAAAACAGCAGAAAACAAAACTATATACAGTAGCTACATCGAACTATATAGCTAAGTCTCTTGTGGTGTAATAGAGGCTATAGTCCTCTGATATACACTATACATGCTATATATGATAATATACTTGTATGTAGTTCCAAATCACACATTCTGCACAAAATGATTTTCCTGGTTTCATTTTTTTACGTATGTGATGTAGTGGAGTCCAATCTCAGTGCATCAGCCTTTCGACTGATGGCTCGGCCTCTTTTTCAAAGTGTTCGCGTTTGTCTCTCGAAAGCCGCATCTCAATTATCATACTTTTGCGTACGATTGTTCCCGTATGAGCGTTGAGACACGGCCTTCGAGAGGCGGAGGGGTGAAGTCAACAGTCATTATAATTTATTCTTTATTAATTTGTAAGTAAGTAAGTAAGTAAAATTTATTTATATAGCACATTTCATACAGCAAAGCTGACCAAAGTGGTGAACAGAATAAGAGAATATAATAAATAGAATAAAAATAAATAAAAACAGACAATAGACAACATTAACTTTCAAAATTTGATCCAAAAGCCTGACAAAACAGATATGTTTTAAGTCTCTTTCTAAAAATGCTAATGGATGGTGCAAGGCGGATGTCCAGCGGCAATTGATTCCAAAGGCGTGGTGCTGCAACAGAAAATGCACTATCCCCCTTAGTCTTTAAACGCGAACGAGGGACATGTAAAAGAAACCTATCAGAAGATCGTAGAGTTCTGTTAGCTGAGTGTGGCATAAGAAGAAGTAATAAAAGCATGAATTACCTTCTCCAAATCCTGGAAAGACAAAAATGTTTTGAGTTTTGAAATGACCCGTAGTTGATAAAAACTATTCTTAACCACAAAATTTATCTGCTTGGGTAAGCATAATTATGAATCCAGAATGAAGCCAAGGTTCCTAACCTCGGAAGATATTGAGGGGAAATGATTACGGAGCTCGTTGATGAGACCATCTCTTAATCTCACTGGGCCA
>JAFFST010050004.1:13172-25375 GCA_022414735.1 Noturus placidus
AGAGGGGCTCACAAACATGCCTGTGTGTGTCTGTGTTCCCTATCACGATAGATGCATGTAGGCACAAACACACCCCTGTCTCTGATCATCGTGTTACCATCACGATCGTGTTACCGTAAAGATCATAGATATGTAAGTTTAGATAGACCCCATACAGAGGCTTTGTTGTGTGTGTGTGCGTGTGTGTGTGTGTGTGTGTGTGTGTGTGTGTTGATAGTTCTTGCTCTCTCTCCCTCCAACTCACTCACTCATGCCATTATCAGCAGTAGTGTGTCTGACAGGTCCTTTACCGTGTTGCCCTGTCAGTGAGGACCTTTGAACAGGCAACAGGAGTAGCTTCAAATGGTGACAGGAACATCACAAACATAACAAGAGAGTGAGACAGTAAGGTAGTCTTGAATCCATCAGCATCCACTTCCTTGTTTTTAACTCTAATGCGGTATTAAGGGAGATGTTGACTCTTTTTGATTATTTTACCATCTGTGGTAATGTTGTGAGATTCCTCACTCCCTGTTGTTTCCCCTTGACCATTATTGTACAGATTGGTTGGTTTTGAGGAATAGATTTAAGTACAATGTCCAAATATGTCCGTTTTAAAACATTTGTAGCGTGTGGTACAATATGCTATTTAGTATGGCTGTAAAATGAATCATATATTAATCCATATCCTAATCTTAAGTAAGGAATAAGATATGAAAAGGCATGGCCGTAACCACGCATTCTTTGAGGGGGATCCCCCCCTCCCCCCCCAATGTTGAGGAAATACCAATCTGTCCCCCCAATATAAAGTACAATATATTTTCTATATGTCCCCATTTAATGAACCCTGCCAATGGATCTGTCTTTTCTTCATTTACTCTATTTATTTATGTCTATTCCTTTTTAATATATTTCCATTTGTTAAGGAAAATAGTTTGTTGATATATTTTAGCAGCTCAGTCTGTAAGAAATGGAGACAGCAGCCAAGCGTAGAAAAGTACAGCAGAACATTCAAGCTTTTCTTCAGACAGTAAGTAACTAGATACCTAAATAGTAGGTAATGTTATCTTAGTATAGAAGGCATCATACCATGGCTTGGTTTGTTCTTAAGAACGTCAATTAACTGTTGATATTTGCACACCCACGAAGTAGGCTAGGCTAACGTCACTTCCGGTTTTTGACCATTAATGTTACATCCGCTTGCATATCCTCCCGCCGAGTTCGCTGGACCCCCCCAATGTCCATACCATGGTTATGCCCTTGTGATAGGGTATGCTGTTATAGAAAAATAATTAAGTACCACCCCGAAATTGATTATCCAGACTGTCCCAAAAAATGTCTGTTCCTGCAATTGATATTTATATTGATATTTATTAAGTTTAGTGTTACTTTTCAATCCACAAAACATGTTCCTCTTATCACTTGTGTTATAAGCTAGAAAGAGTCGTTCCCTCACCAGCCTCACATTTTTCACTCTCTTGAAGGTAATAAGACAAATCCCAGCTTGTCATGTTACTTAGAAACCACAAAGCACAAAACTTCTCCCTTCTGAAATCCTTCCCGTATCAGAAAATATAAACTTGCACCTATACCTCTGATGTCATAAAGCACTGACACTGGAGATTCCTTCCAAAATGGTTAAATAAACATCTCCTCAGAGAAAGCTTCATCATAACAATGACTGCACAAGTATTTTAATTCATCCTTAATATGTTTTCTTTCAGCGAGGCATGGTGGCTTAGTGGTTAGCGCGTGCGTGCGTGGAGTTTGCGTGTTCTTCCCGTGCTTCAGGTGTTTCCTCCAGGTACTCCGGTTTCCTCCCCAAGTTCAAAGACATGTGTTGTAGTCTGATGTGCATTTCCAAATTGTCTGTAATGTGTGTGCGATTATGCCCGGTGATGGATTGGCACCCTGTTCAAGATGTCTCCCGGCTTGTGCCCCAAGCTCTCTGGGGTAAGCTCCAGGTTCCCCCTGCAACCCTGTGTAGGATAAACAATACAGATAATTGATGGATGTTTTCTTGCAATACCATACATGTCCCTGTGTAAGCTGTTACTATAGAAAAGATAACATTATGATGAGCACATTACAATACAGTAAACCTACAATTTGAATTGCAGCTAAATGTCTGTTTGAAATGCATTGAAAAATAATGAAATATAATTAACATTGATATTGGTGAGCTTAGTTAAGATAGCTGTTTAACTGAAATTATGAGCTCTACGTTCATGTTTTAAATGTCAACTTCATTGTATACAGTGATGGCTTGTTTGTTTGTTTGTTTATAGTTAGAGTTTAGTAGATCTACTTAATTAAAGATGAAGTGTGCATTTTTTAAGTCAGAATGCTTAATAATAATTGGTGATGTTGAGCTCATTCTTGTAGCTGTTAAATATCTGTTAAGAAATAAAAAAAAAAACAGTTTGTAATGGGAAACTGTTGATTCAGAAAACTCCGCCCCTTGCATTAACACTAAGGTGTTGTACCTGTCTTTTGGAGGTGTTTAATTGGAGGAAATAATAAAGAGAGTTGCCATTTCTTATTTGGCACAAAAATCGTTGAATCTAAGAAAACAACTTATTTCCTTTTGAAGAATGATTCCTTCATTCAGAAATAAATGATGTGTACAATATTCCACTTATTATGGTGGAATTCTGTTGCAAGATCTCAGGTCATTGGAGAGTATGTCGAATGTGGAAAACTGTAGGACTTATCATTTGTATTGTCATAGAAAGCAGACAATAGTTTGATCCAGACTGTGCCTTGTATATTTAATTGATCCCAATAGACGCATCAGCAAACAGAAATGCATGAGCTGTAGACACAGCATGGATGTACACAGAAATCCAGATCATTAAAATTACTCAATTTAAACATTGTCTTTATTGTCCATTTAATATGAGCATCAAATTAAAACAAACTGCATAAACTTTCACCTTGTAAAATAATAGATTTTTACAGCAGACACGGAATAAGCCTGACAAATACACTTATGAATCATGAGCTTGTCCTTTAGGCGATAAGGAGTTTTTCAAATCAAAGTCAAATTTGTAAGAGCTTTGTGCTTTTCAGTTATGGATTTATTAATTGTTGCCATAATAAAAGATTCATTATGGTGGCCATCCAAAAACTCTGGTCTTGTTGGCGCCACTGTTCTGTACAAAATCAGCAAGTTACAATGAATACAATACATTGTTTGTTGTTCTGATTAGCCAGACTGGACATGTCAACAAACTGTGTATCCACTTCCTGTGGACAGGGTTTGAAGCCTAAGCATTCTCGGGTGTAGGAGTGTAGGAATAGGAAGGAAAAGCATGTGTGTGATTTCTGGATATTAGGTGCCACATCCTGTCTTGCATTAGTCCATTTCCTGTGTCTGGGTTCACTAATGCTAGGTGGGGAGTGTGGTGTGGCACACCTTGTCCATTTGGCCCAAGGCCTAATGAGAACACCATCATCCCAAGTCTGGGCACACACACCGGTTTGTCTGTTCCAGTGGGGCTTTTAAACTCATTTTCTGGATTTTCATGAACTCAGAACGATGACAGACCTCCTACGTGTGCCATGCAGTAACTCTTCCCGGTGTTATTAACGCTGGCTGCGTGGGTTTCTATTCAGTCCGCGTTATTGACTTGTGCACTTTAGAAGGATGTGGGTGTGGATGAGTTGCCTGAACGCTGCGTGTATGAGAAAATCTTCTGGATGCTATTATTCAATTCATCATTATTCATTATTTCACTACTGCTCTCGCTCTCTCTCTCTCTTTCTCTCTCTCTCTCACTCTATCTCATTTATATATATATATATATATATATATGAGTAATTACATTCTTTTCATAAGTTGCCACATATATATAGTTCCTATCATCTAAAATAAAAATTGGAGGTGAGTAGGAGACTGAAAGAAACATGGAAAGCTGCTTAGTAACAGAGAAATCAATTACATGGACAGCAGTTGAGCATTTCGAACATTTGGCATGAAATTAAGGTAGTGGAATTGTAGTAGATAAACAATTAACCCTTTACATTACCAAGAGTCTCATAAAACCTTTATTAGTTCAACTGTAGCTACCGAATAATATGCTTTAAGGTGAATACTCAATAATAATATTGTGATAATATTGTGTAATAACCTAGAGGAAGAAAATGGGATTCACTTATTTGACAGAAAAAGGGTAACCTTCAAGCATTGCTGTAGTGCTAGTTTCACACTCCCTGAAGTTGACCTAGAACAAAACAGGAGAAAACGAGGCTTGCTGCTAAATGTTCATTACTGTTAACTTTAAGGTTGTGTAAGATCCATAACTCTGCACTGCTCAGCTTTGTACTAGGAATGGATTTTGCCTCAATCATATGTTGATTCCCAAAGGAATAACTGCACATGGTGATACATGAGCCATCTGAAAACAGCTAAAGTAGCAGCCAGACCAAACATGAATAAAATTCCCCCTGCAGAAATACCTATTCATTGGAGGGGAAAGGACACAGGACATAAAATTCACATTTGCTTCTGGTAGTGGTTACTTTTGCTTTACTCCAACCCTATAGGTGAACTTTGACCTGTGAATTCATGATCCTTGATCTTTGTGAACTAATAGAAAACAAGGGTGGGACTGTGGTCTGTTTGGTCTTTAAAATGGTGGCTGGTCAGTACCTGACTTAATTCTAGTGGTCAGTCATGATGTTAGCAAAAGCATGTGTCCTCATTTTCTAAAGGGGCACCACTTTTTCCAAGTGAAATTTTAGTCTCTTTTTTCTCTGTCTTCTATTTCCTGGCTTCTAAGATGGTGGCAACATCAAGTGGCATTGAAATATATGCCTTGCTAACACTTTTTTTTAATTTATTTTTTTTTATTAATTCTCATACACTTTTCAGAGTACAACAAAATAGAACAATACAGAATCAATATTTTTTACCCCAGTAACACCCCCTCCCACCCCACCCAGGAATGTTTACATATGATTAATTTATTTATGATTCATGTACATGTGATTTAATTACATATGTTTCGTATAATTTTCATAAATCCATACAGAATCAAAGAAAAGAAAGAAATTTAAAAAAACTTTAAAAAAAAATAAATAAAAATAAATAAATAAGGGGGGGGGTGAGATGGATAGTATTGACCGTCCACCTTTCCTTAATCTACCTCCAGGGTGCGTACATCCTTGAAGTAGGTAATAAACTGTTGCCATTTTCCCAAAAACGAATCTCCGCTACCTCTGATGTTATGCTTCATTTTTCCAGCTTCATAAAGAACATCAAATCTTTAAGCCAGACTGATATAGAGGGGGGTTGTGGAGAGTTCCAAGACAACAATATTCTGTGCCGAGCAAGCAACGATGCAAAGGCCACAACACTAGCTTGTCTAAGGTTCAGAGGCTGACACTGAGAGGAAAAACCAAAGATGGCAATTAGAGGACAGACCTCCAAATTGATTCTAAGAATGTCAGGCATAGTCCTAAAAAAGGAGTTCCAAAAGTTCTGTAGTTTGGGACAGAGTGCAAACATATGACTCAGGTTACACGGTGAAAGTTTACATTTTTCACACATGTCAGAAACATTGGGATATATTTTAGATAGTTTACTCCTAGAGAGGTGAGCTCTATGGACCACTTTAAATTGTATGAAACTAAGTCTAGCACAGGAGGTGGTGGTCCGTATATTATCTAACACTCTGCCCCAGTAATCATCCTCAAGCTCCAAACCCAATTCCTCCTCCCAGGCACTAATGGTTTTAACATTGTAAGAATCGTCTTGAGACCAAATCGTTGCATATATCCGTGAAATAATGTACCTAGTGCCTAATTTGAAAGAAACGGAGGCAGGCTGAATGACGAGGATAATTCAGAAAAATTCACAAACACATTGTTGATGAAAAGATCCTTAAAGCGTTTCAGACCCTTCTGTTCCCAAAGAGAGAATGTGAAGTTTATAATTGAGGGGGGAAAGAGGTGGTTATTACATATAGGTGCCCCGGTTGAGGCCGAGATAGATTTAAAATGACGGCGAAACTGGTAGAAAATTTTCAGGGAGGTATATACTATAGGATTATCTGTGTATTGTGTAAGGGCTATAGGAAGGGAGGAGAACACTAGAGCAGGGAGGGAGGTCGAAATACAATACTGTGCGTCTAAGTGGCACCATGGAAGAGAGGGGGCCTGCACCCAGAACACCAGTTTCTGAATGTTAGCCGCCCAATAATAATACATAAAATTGGGCAAAGGGCAAAGGGCCTTGCTAACACTTCTAATAGTTTCTAGTGACACATGACATTTGCGACTCAGGTTATAAACTCAAATAAAAAGGTTGACTTCCCAGGATGTAAGCAAACCATGAACCCAATACTGGAATCCACTCTATGTATATCCAATGTATTGAAATTATAACGGGGTTTAATTTATCTTATAACAGGTGTGAGCTAAATAAACAGTATTTTTGTTCAAAATCCAAACCGATCTTCCCGGATAAGAACTGTCAATCATTGTAGAATGGACCCAGGATTAGGCAGTAGAATGGACCATGTCAAGACCATTACTGATGATTAACAACCCAGACCAGGATCTGTGTTTAACTAAATTGTCTTTTCAGCATTTATTTAGGCAAGTTTATCAACATTTGTTATGATGTTTCAACCCGCCTCGCTAATAACTAAGTGCAGCCGTCCCCCTTCACTAAGCTCCTTAACCCACTTGCATTCAAAAGCACCATTTGGAGGGGAAAAAAACAGTGCCATGTTTCTTATTAGCATCATTTTGTAAATCATTTCCACACCCAGGCTTTCAAGGGCACAACATATCAAGTAAACCTTGCTAATGTGTGAGCACATGCCCTGAATCTGTACACTAATTTTCTAATTCTTCCTTTTAAGCCTGAAGCCAACAGAGCATGTGGGAATGACATGCGTCAAGGTCAAGGCTTTATCTTTTTTTTGTTTTGGAGCAGCAAGAGACTGCCGTTTCCATGGAGTTTACCCCATTACCCCCCTTCTCTCAGGACCGGAGTTGAAAGCAGTGCAAAAAACACATCTCTCTCTCCGGTTCTAAGTCAGATGCTTTTCGAATCAGACAAATTATCAAACATTTATGGTCATACTGTATGTAAATCAATCTGTATAACAGAAATAATTATTGAACAGATTTGATGATGTATGCTAGATCACAGTGCATCTTGGGTGATGCTATTTTCAATTTAGATTTAGTATTATTTTTTAATGGCTGGCTTTTACCAAATAACTGGTATTTTTAGTTCAATCAAGCTTTGCGCCTGGGTCAGACACGATTCACAAGCTCTTATGCAGCCTTGATCAATAATGCATTTGATTAATCATTAACCTATCAAAGGGGCAGGTGTCCGGTGGAAAGCGCTCAAGGGAAATTACACCCCCCATGGGCATAATGTGAGTTGGATTCTGCGCTTTATGCTTGCAAAATGTATTCAATTGATTCAATTTTTAATGCCCTCTCGAAAATAGCACAGCCAGTCTGAGCCCCATCGTTCCAAACCCTGGCTTATAACTGAATGGCAGCAATCAGAGAGGGCAGTGTAGAAGTGTTGGGTTTAATAGGAGTATGTTTAGTCGGTTGAACTCCATTTATTGTTACAATATTCCTCAATTACACCATGCACCAGAACTCGGTTCGTACTGTACAGCACATGTAATTGTAAAATGCAGCAATACTGTGCATATACTGCATATGCTCTTTGTTTATGTGGTTTTCTTCAAAACTGCTGTCAATGTCACCATTTAAATTAGTAAGAGATTTAAACTTACCACACCAGGATGCTCTCTGATTAGAAAAGATGGCATTACTCCATCTCCTGCCAATCTGAGCAATACTAACCAATCGTGATTGTCTGTGAACTCATGTATGGCAGTTATTATTTTCCTTCTAGTGCCCTGTGATGTAGCATGTAGGATCTTGGACATTTAAATGTAGAATATAAACACACCAGTGTCACTGCCTTGTGCAACATCCAGCTAACAGCATTGCTTTTGTCAGAAATGAGCACAATAGAAGGGGACAGGTTGTGTAATACATGCTATTTATGGAAACAGATGAGCAATGATCTAATAAGGTGGTTAGTAAGTAAGTACACACAGTGTTTAGAAATGCTCTTTAAATATCTGTAAATTATGTTAAATAATTAACTTGTTGTCCACTAATTTTAGGGTTGGCGGTTCGATTCCCAGCCCACAAGACTCAACATACTGAAGTGTCCTTGGGCAAAACACTGAACCCCAAGTTGCCCCCGATGGCAAGTTAGCGCCTTGCATGGCAGCTCTGCTACCATAGGTGTGTGAGTGTGTGTGTGAATGGGTGAATGAGACACAGTGTAAAGCGCTTTGGATAAAAGCGCTATATAAGTGCGCCATTTACCATTTTACTATTTACCATTTAACAGTTTGATGCATGATATTCTGGGGAAATATTTACAGTACTGGCAGATCAATTGACCTTGAATAGCTTCTATAACACCTCTTTCACTAAAGTGTTATTAATATTTTTGTAAAACTAGACAATAAGGCACTGAAGCAGCAAATGACCTTCACCTTCATCATTTCTCCACAAACCTTTGACAAAACAGCATGACTTCACTAAGCAAACCTGCAAAGTAGAGTAACTGAAATGGTTTTAAACCAGGTGTAAAGCTAAAGATTTTTTGATTAGCTACAGCCTAGTAGTTTAAAAAGATAACCCATATACCTGAGAGTAGCTATTAAATGTATATTATAAATGTAAATTATAACTAAAACTATTGAAAACTGGTGCTTTTACTGATAGTGAGACATATTGCACTTTAATCTGAAATTTGACTGTAATCAAAGACAGCTAATAGGTGAGGTAACATTAATGTAGCTAGCTAATGTTCTAGTAGATTCTAATACTTAGCTAGCAAAGGTAGTTAGTTAGATACTCTGAGAGGGGATTACAGTGAAATGGATGCTTCAATAAACAGTTTTTAGATTAATTTTGTTAGTATTTTCTGACAAATTGAAATCGGATTAGGATGTATATTTGCTGAATATTTCTTAAATCAGCAGTTGATTTGCAGCAGTGATTTTTATGCTATTATATTGTTATGCTAATATACAGTCAGGTCCATTAGCCTCTGTACACCAACACAAATGATTTGAAATGAATCAATCAAGCTGTGATTGAAGTGTAGACTTTCAGCTTTAATTCTAAAGGTGTTTAACAAAAATACTGCATTAAACGTTTAGAAATTACGGCAGTTTTTTTTTCGAAATAAAAAGTAATTGGACAAATTTACATAATCATAAATATTAGGATTACTTGAAGGCAAATCCTTTGCAGTCAATGCCTGCCTGAAATCTGCAACCCATGGACATCACCAAAGGGAGTTTCCTCCCTTGAGATGCTTTGCCGTGCCTTTACTGCAGCTGCCTTCAGTTGTTTGTGGGGTCTTTCTGCCTTCAGTTTTGTCTTCAGTTAGTGAAAACCACACTCAATTGGGTTGTGGGCATCAGTCATTTAAGAACATTTAATTTCTTTGCCTTAAGAAGCTATGGGGTTGCTTTTGCTGTACGTTTTGGGTCATTATCCATCTGTACTGTGAATCGCTGTCCAATCATTTTTGCAGCATATGACTGAATCTGAACAGAAAGTATAGCTCTATATGCTTCAATATCATCAATAAACACTAGTGGCCCAGTTCTATTGGCAGCCATACATGCTTAAGCCATAACACTTCCTCCACATTTTTGACAGATGATGTGGTATGCTTTGGATCATGAGCCCTTTTCCTTCTCCATACTTTTCTCTTCCCATCATTCTGGAACTGGTCAGGTTTTATTTGCTTTGTTTTTTTTATTATTTTTGTTTAGCAAATTCTAATCTTGCCAGTGCAATTGTTGATTTGGCCACTTAAGGTTTCTGTTATCTCTCTGATAACAGCCAAATAGTGGCCTCCTTCATTTGCATCCACACCTCTTTGGGTTGCATATTGAGATTTCCCTTGAACAGCTTGGATCAACTCCAGACCTTTTGTTAAACCACTTAAATTAAAGCTGAAAGTCTACACTTCAGTCATATCTTGAATGCTTCATTTCAAATCCATTGTGGTGTGTACAGAGGCAAAATTACGAAAATTTATCTCTGTCCAAATACCTATGGACCTGACAGTAGTGTGTTAATGTAAAAGTATAGTTTTTCACTCTGTTTAAAAAACAATACAGTGTGCCAATACTGGAAACAAATTTTACAGTACTTCATGGGAACTGTGGCAATTTTACAGGGTCTTTTTATAGTGGCATCCAAATAATATGGTATATTACTTAATTTCTTCATTTCCTTGGGTCTTACATTTATAAATAATGAAAGACCTAAGTTTTGAGTGCCTATGTGAGGGTGTCTGGATGTCTGCATGTGCTTAGGGCAGAGTATACATGTCACGTTTGTGTATGGGAGTCGGATGCAATCGCTGGATTTCTTAAGAGTTTATTATATAACAAAACAAAACAAATACATGAACACTAATCTACGTAAACACCGAGGCAGGAAACTAACACTAAGACTAAACTTGAAAACACTGGCATGAAACACAACACTGAAGGAACACAGAAACAGGAGTCTTGACAATACATTTACATTTAACGAAAGACAAAACCCCCCTATATATCCACCAGTGCTCATTAAACGAAACGTGATTCAGGTGCAGACAAACATGTGACTTGCAGTGGCTGATGGGAAATGGAGTCCAGAGTCCTTAGAACCGTGACAGAACCCCCCCCCAAGGGCACTACTCCGGAGTGCCCAAACCGGGTCCCCACCCCCAGGCGGCCCAGGTCCATCGGGCAAAAGGACCCCAGAAGAACCAGGAGACAGCACCCACAACGGCGCCGGGAGGCAGAAGGACGAACAGAGCATAGCACGGAAGCCAAAAAATGTCCACAGCAGCGTACAAAGGCAGCGCAAAATCCCCAGAAAAGCGCAACGGCAGCAAGACAGTCACAGTAGGCCAGGAAAGGAAAGCGACGTCCCCGGCCGTACGAGAAGGCAGGGCGAAGTCCGCAGACGAACAGGCAGGCAGATCGACGACCACAGCAGAACAGAAGGGCGGCGTAACGGCCCCAACCGAGCAGGCAGGCCGAGCGAAGTCCACATCAGCACAGGAAGGCTGCGTGAAGTCCACGTCCGAGCGTGAAGGCAGAGCGACGACCTCCGCTGAGCAGGGAAACAGCGCGCAGTAACTAGGAGTGTAGGAAAACGAAGCGAGGTCCACCGCGAGGCCCATGAGGGGAGCGAGGTCCTCCGCGAGGTCAGTGAGGGGAGCGAGGTCCACCGCGAGGCCAGTGAGGGGAGCGAGGTCCACCGCGAGGTCCAAGGGAGGAACGAAGCTCTCCGCGTAGCAAGAGGGGGGAACGATGTCCTCCGTGGAGCAGGAAGGGGGAGCGACCCACTGAGCGCAGCAAAGAAGGGGAGCGACGTCTTCAGCGGAACAAAGAGGCAGAGAGACGTCCACAGCGGAGCAGGATGGCGGAGAGACGACCACAGCCGAGCAGGGAGGTAGAGCGACGTCCACAGCCGAGCAGGGAGGCAGAGCGACGTCCACAGCCGAGCAGGGAGGCAGCGCGACGTCCACAGCCGAGCAGGGAGGCAGCGCGACGTCCACAGCCGAGCAGGGAGGCAGAGAGACGACCTCCATAGAAGAGGGGAACAGTCCGTCATACGCCGCAGGGCAGGAGGGCAGAGCGCCATCCACAGCCAAGCGGGGAGGCAGAGAAACGTCCACATCGTAACAAAGAGGCAGAGCTAGAGGCACAACAGGGGAGGGAGGGCGGGAGAAGACCTCAGGCTGGAGCTCCACAGCTGACACCACCTCATCGGACACAGGCTGGAGCTCCGTGGCTGCCATGCTCACCTCTGGCGGTGGCACCATTGCCGTGACCACCTCGTAGGTCTCAGGCTGGAGCTCCGTGGCTGCCCTGCTCACCTCTGGCTGTGGCATCATGGCTGAGACCACCTCGTAGGTCTCAGGCTGGGGAATCGCCGTCATCAGTGCTCCCCCCAAAAAAATTTCTGGGTCAGCCGTCACCTCCTGGCTGGGCAGCGCGGCATAATTCACCTGCCGCAGCAAGCTCACACGCAGCGCATGTTGCGCCTGCAGACGAGTAAGCCTATCCAGCTCCAGCGGGACGTACACCAGGCCCCACTGGTAAATCGGTGAGCTCTCCTCGCCGGCTTGCTTCAGCTGCTTT